>JAUTBT010029428.1:0-19150 GCA_032361225.1 Lepetodrilus schrolli
ATATGTATGTATGTATTTATGTATGTGTGTGTATGTGTGTGTGTGTGTGGTTTACGCTTTGCCAGCTAAGCCCTTGTTGCAAATATGATCCAATGGTAGTATTTTGAAAGTATATACTTTCCCAAAGAAATGTAGAATAATCGGTTATAACTACAGTATGGAGTCTGCCACCATCCAACGATTACTCCACATGACCCCAGATGACCTTTGTAAGAGGTTTCTGAAACCTCCAAAAGAGTTAGTACCTAGAAATATCTTCAGACCATTCCGAGGTTGTTAAATTTTGACATTAATGTCCATTTCAAAGAACGACGATAACATTTGGGGCAAACATATGTTGATTGCAGAGTAAAGGGAGAGCAGGCTGCCTTCAGATGTGCACTATTCTGAATCTTAACACACTCAAATGATGTGGGTTTTTATATACAATAAAATATAATTTTAATTCATATGGTCGCATTCAGCTTAGGAACTACACATGTTAAATTAATTGCAAAATGCATATTTCTAATGATGTGTAATGCATGCGTTTAACTATTAATAACATGAACCGGGGGACCCATACCGTGAATTCCTCGACTCATGACAGACAGAATATTTTATTAGATCAAGCCATTGCAGTGGTATTTGGCTATACAGAGGTAAACATTATAACAACGATATAAATACGTTGTTAGACATTTCATGCAGCAGTTTGTTTCTCGTGTGTACACCATGAAGACTATGTTCAACATATACACGATGTTTGCAACGTATACATTCATTGTTGTTTTGTTTATTAATTATGTAGTCTGCTATCTAGTATATATCTCAGCAGTTGTACGTAAACTACAGAAGCTGTACATCTAAATGTACTAATGATATCATGATATAGTTCTAAATTAAAATGTTTCATCTTTGAGGAAAATAAATGATTTAAGTAGATTACAATAATGCTTAACTAACTAGATTAATAGCATGCAGGTATGCTATCAGAAAAATAAAATACGGATACATACCTTTAGGTGACTGAATGAAACACGTGTGTGTTATTCATCATTCCATAGAAAGATACAAAAATGTCAATGACATAGTCGCCGTATAAAATAATCAAGGACAATATTAACATGCTGCAATGTAATATACCAAACATTGAACGTGTAATCTCTCAGGGACTAATAAATTACAATCAAAAGCAACAACAGTAACCGAAATCAACGTGAGAATGCCGCACGGGAACTATTCATATTAATTAGAGGATCTTTTCCAATGACCCATTCCTCTGTATCTTTGTCAAGAGACCAGTCTCCTAATATTTGGCCTGTCCGTGTGACACGAATGAAACAAACGACTCGGTGTAACTCGAGAGTAATTTAGTCAATATCTCATCAATTGCGTACACGTGTGTTGTAATTGATAGATGTATTCATGAAGCTCGCTACAGTGCGACAGGACATCCGAACACAAGATAGATGTGACCCGACTCGCAGTATATATTCCAACGACATAGCAGGGAGTCGAACCCGATACTACGTACCCAGAAAAATAAATGGGTGGGAAATTAAGAAAATGTGTTGTGCTGACAGGAGTTATCTGTCTTTATGTCGCAGCAAGACGGACCTGAGCCACGGGTTTTCTTTAACTTGATTCCCTTTGGCGGGGATAAATAGCCAAAATAGCTCTTTCCCGTAATAGAGTGAAAACAGGAACCTAAAGCTGAGAAATATTGCTCAACTATTACCCCCGCGTGTTTTCCCCGACCACCCATTCAATAGAACCACTCTGGGAAGTCTTTATTCTGAAGGTCACGTCATAACGTTAAATAGCAATGTAGAAGAACATGCCTTCCGTTACAAAGGATAACACATGTACGTTATGAGGTGGTCTAATAAGATGGTCGTAATCATATTGAAAATAATAAACTAATTCAATATGAATATCTCAAAGGAATAAATGTCAATACTCTTGGCATTGACAAATTGGATAAACATTTTGTTTCACTAGCTACATGAACTGCATAGTACAATAATGTCATCTAGACATACGTTTAATTTGAAATAGTGTACTTATTTTCTGCCAAATACCGTACTGTACTAGTAGAATCCATTGAGAAAACGGTCATAAAAGTTGGCCAAGTTTATATACCTTAGATCTAGGAACTGTGTCATTGCATACATAATGACCATACATTAGCACGCTGTCTACATGTATGTGGATGCATTACCATATAACAATAGATTTAAGCCATGTTCACTGAATGTCCTAATAAGTTGCTCTCACTCATAACATTTATTTGTTCTAGCGTTGTAAATGTTTGCTTTCTAAAACACTAATTCGTTAGTTTTTTCAAGATGATCTTATTAGTGTTCAATAACCACCTTGCTTCCTCTTTTGTCGTAATAGCATCAGCAAAAACAACATTATGTCGGTTGTCGTATGATTCAAACTTTAATTCAAACTCATTCAGGTTCAATACATCTCTATATAAAAGCCATACGTTTATCGTGTTAATAATTGTTTTTTGTTCACGTTCCTTTTTGTATATTTGCTTTATGCCAAATAACTGACCCTCAGAAACTAGTAGGACATGTCATTAATATGTTTTCGGCAAATTGTTATCGTTATTACATTGGTTTTTATTGCGAAACAACATCTCGAAATAATAGCAAAACCTTGTTCCCTGAATATTCAAAACATGAAATAAGCACAATTACTTGAATATAAAATATTTTATTTGAAACTGGCATCATGTACTCGTTATGGGTATATGCGTATTTAATGGACGTCTGGTAGAAATAAAATTGCTCGTAAACTTTAGTGACGTATACCACTTAAATATGAGGACAGTATTTATGAATTGAAGTTATTCCCCTTTTCTCGCATCTGAGACCTCTTACACTCACGTGACTTAAAATTAGGCATGAATACATGGAATACTAGTTTTTAAAATGCATAGGAATAATAGCAAGCCATAATGTTGTATTAGACTACTTGTATAAATTAAAGCTTTCATCAGAATTTTAGTTTTCCTTATTCTTAGCGTACCTCGTGTTGGTTTTGTTTAAATATCGTAGACGTCACAACTATTTTACTTGAACCATCAATAAGCAGGAAACATGTTTTGAAAATAATCCTACCGATGACGTTGTAGTAGTTGCTATGGTATTGTGCGATGGCGCCGTTGCCGATAAAGAGATTGTTAAAATTTACAATTATAGTATAACATTTCATAACAGAAAATGCAGACGGCACGCGTGACCTTTGCATATCCAGAGGTCGTAACCTCTAATTCCGTCTCCTTAATTATAGCTATAAGCCCAATTACAGTCTAGGAGCAAGGTATGGATCCTATCCTTTGTCGAAACTAGTCACTCAAATGCCATGAACGCGTGTCACCCACAACACAACTGTGCCCTTATTCAATAATTACGTTAAATGCATGATTACGTTTTTAAAAGCAACCAATCACACGGAAAGAGATAAATTTTCCACGCGAGCTGCTATAAAATTGAGGAGTTTAATATTTGGCTTCAGAATGACCTGTTTTTGAATTTTTTTAACAAATGAATAATTTTTATATCTCCTAAACCCGTCTAATTAAAACATTTGCATTCTTGCCTTGATAAGGGAGCGTCTTAACTAGATTTATAGTTTGAGAGTAGGAAATAGGAAATAAGACTTGTGATTATTACAGGCGTGGACAAAACAAAATGAAGATAATAATAGGATCCGTGGTGAAAGAAAGGACAATGTTTCTAAACATAATGCTACTATTTAAAAGCTTAGAAAAACAAGACATCTTCAGACTGAATTGCACAAACAAAACAATATATTGTGAACATATGAACTGTATGATTTTCCATAATACCCGGTATCGGAGATGACAGGTATTGCAGAGTGATATATTGTATATTATAGTTATTTCATGTATATATTTTATGTAGAATACATATTGTGTAATTGTGTTCCAATTATTTAATGTTGTCGACCAAAAGGGGTCCGCGTCCATGTCATGTACATCCTCCGCATGGAAGGCACATACAATATAGTTAATGATTCTATTAACAGAAACGTACAACCAACTGTATGTTAACGAAATAGGACACAGGAATTCACACCTGGTTGTGCTTAGGCTATAGCTTAAAAGACGAAACATGTTTTGGGTAATGGAATAAACATGTTATTACTTCATATGTTTCCAATTTGCGGTACACCTGTATATAGTTAGTTTGACTTGTCTCGCTACTTAGGAAGGTGTTAGTAACCAGAAGTAATGCAACAGTCCATTCCTTTCACCATTGATCGTGCAGTCTTCCCCTTGTCGTAAAGAACAGATCCATTTTCAAGCCGCGAGTTTCATAACGGAACTGACTGTTTGCCTTGGTAGTTTTCATAAATAACCGGTGTAATGAAGACATACTGGGCTGTTAAATGTACAACTTGCTTGCCCATGAGTGTGATCTGTCATACTACTAAATTATCATGAATTATCTGCCAGTTTTTCTCAGAAGAACGATTACTTTGGTCAGTTGTGTTACCAAGTAGTTCCGACTTGAATTGACTCGTAGTTTAATTATTACATAACCACACATTCCTAGAATGCAAGCAATGTCGTAGATTCGTGATGAAGAAGTAAATACACGTAGTAGCAAATATGTTCCAAGGCATGTGGAAATCCGTTGCCATGTTGATGGTTGGGTATCAATATGACAACCACTTAATCATAAATTGCTAAATTTAATTATATTGACAACGTAGACAAAAATCCACTTCAAATATACGCCAAGTGTCTTCGTATTCTTCTACTAAATATAATGCAATACACTTCAATGCTGCTAATGAGAACTAGAAATCGCAGCTACCAGTTGTATTGGCGAAGCTTGGAGCATGATCCCAAGTCAGACCCCCATCTCGTCAACCATCGGAAACGGGACGTGTGTGTCCGTGAGCTTCTCTCCGTGTCCAAATCTTCCCTTTCCTGTTGGTAGCGTGAGTAGTGACTGTAAAGTGGTCGTCAATATCAAACTTATAAGAGCCTGTAATTCCGCCATGTCAACGGTGACGAGCATCTCTCGCCTTAGCCGTTCAGTGCTGGAGACTAGGTGAGGTGTCGTCTGCCCGTGATCGATCGCCAGAAGTCTCGCGTGATTTAGCTCCGAACAGGGCGGGAAGTAGAACTCTCCGGTGTGTGAAGTCAAAATTAACTTAGACAATGTGAAAAGGGAAAGGAAAGTTCTGAAGATTAATGACTGAAGCAAACTAACTGAAATAGCTATAAAATGCGTCAACTTGTGAACTTCTGCCTCTCACTGACAAAGGGTGTTCCTCGGTTTAGTTGAAATACTAGAAACTCACTAATTGTTCTCAAGAAAATTGCTCCTAAGCAAGTCTCAGTTGAGTCATATCGCTCGATTTCTTTCCCCGTAAATAAAATGGTGCGATGATTGATAATTTTAAAATGTCATGAACAAGTTGAGGCGATTTGGAAGGAAATTGACAATAGATCACTACAACGTGTGAGGGATGAACATGAGTGCAGCGGAAGTCAATAGCATCCTCTTCGCCCCAAGTTCAGATAACTTTTCGGAAGTCATGAACCATCCTGGAGCCAGTTTAGGCGTGTTATAATATATCTTGTTCTAATACAGTACTGATTTGACATCTGTCTACCCTTTTACAGATCCATTGGAGGTAGAAATATAATTAGATAGCTGTTATCCACAGTCCTATATGCATTTTAGGAAACAGATGATATGATGGTGATGAAAACTAACAGTCCTCCTAAAAGACATACATACACACGTGCGTGTTCACACATACACGCATACACATACATCTAAATGTCGGTACATATAACATTGATAATTTTATGAAAGGCGATGTTCATGGGTCTTTGTTTATGTCGAATCTATACAGCAGTATAACGTTCGCCAACGGAGTCACTCGCGAACGTGAAGTTCGAACGAAACTACAAACGAATAGTACCATTTACTATTATAACCATGAGCATAGTCTCAAATGTCTGGTAACTATTTATTGCACACCAGTATTGTATGTTGAGGCTAGTCCATCACCTCTGTGAATGATGGATGCCATAGTAATGGGTATGTAATATTCCCCATAGGTCGACCGTAATGTCTGCGCAACGACGCCACTTGTTAGCAATACGTTGTGTCAACAAAACGGTAACCTCCCTGGAACGTCATCTTAATTGGCAAAAATGACCATCATCTCATTACGGCTGGCGGTAGCACATAGAGCGGTAAGTGTTATGTGAATGAAGTGTATCGTTACTTGGGGTATGGACCACTCGTGAACGTCTAGAGAGACCACCCATTAGAGCGAGATGATCTGGGAGATGTCTCGTGATGTATGGGGCTCACCTACGAAGTGGAATATTCTCCAAGGTATCCGGGATAGTTTAGGCTATTGAAATAGGCATGACTCAGGTGCGTTCCTTGGTGTAGCGTGACACTAGAACACATATATAACTGGCATGGGTGGTGGCTTGTCTACCCCGATTACAGAATATTGGCGCTTTCTTCTGTTACCATAGGAGCATGAAATGTTTCACCAAATGTGTAACTGAGCATATCATTGTTATGTGGCCATAATATATCATCTACATACGGCAGTGTAACCAGACCATGCCAGACGAAACTATTCGGAACTCAGGCTAATACCATTGTGAAGGTTCATGTGCTAGAATGTTTAAGTGAGTTAAAGATGGACATAATGTTAACTTGATTTTATACCTTGGTAATGTTGTCCTGCTCATGTTCAATGCAATACAACAATCCCTAAACAATTTTCTGGAAAAACATTATTGACTACTATCTATCCTTTGATGAAAGCGTATGCAAACAGATCTGCACTTTGATGTATCATGTTGCTTGACAAAGCCTACACAATTGAGCTTTACAATCGTAGACTAGTATATAATGTACGCAATGTTTCTGCTGCTGTTGATAATGAAGATGTTGATGGTGATAATGGTGATGATGATGATGATGATGATGATGGAGATGGCGGTGGTAGAGATTATAATGGAGGTAGTGGCAGTGATGGTGACTATTATAATGATGATGATGATAAAAACAATAACGATGACGACGACCAATGAAGAAAGGGAACAGGAGGAATAGGATCATTATATTGCTGAAATATAATTGTCCATGAATTCGTCTACTAACCTCTACATAGCATACCTTGTTCAGTGTTAAATATATTAAATGTTTACATATGTAGAGTGGACATGTAATTTGGTTGAGAATTGTATCGTATCGTATGCAGTCGGTTGCATTTGTGTTCTACGGAGGATTGAAGAATGTAACTTCCAATTGAAACATGACAATACACATTCTAGCAATATATGCCCTTACCTTTCAATGATAATTGGTAGAAGATACCATATTTGTAAATGGAATTGAATGGTGTCAAATGCCTAAAATCAGAAGTCAACCACGTGAGCTATGGCTTGAGCTCTGGTGAGCATGTCTAGACGATAACTTTCATCGTATTGGCATTGATTACAATCAAACGAGAATGAAATGTCTGTGAAGTGAAATGAAAATTCAGAAAATATGTGGAAATGTAGCTTTAAATGGGATGTATTTGATTAGCTTGTGTAAAGATGCGAGAGCCTTCAATGTGCGAAGGTCACATTTTATGGGTATCCTTCCAACCAAGCGAAGTCAACGTGAGACGGTGAAGACGACTTATCTCTTTGTTAAGGAAATCACAAAAAGCTATACAAATTTTACAATCAGGATTTTACGATTTGCCCAGATTCACACTTTATAAGCAGATTTTTGTTTTCATCACTCAGGGATATTGGAAATGGACGTGGCCAAGTTGGCTATCATTCGAGACCCGATCGACCCATGGTCATAATATTAAGAGAATGTCTTTGAAAATAATGTAATATTCTTTTTCCTTAATCATCTCTTTACTGCAAAGCCGAGCTAAAGACACAAAATCCTAGGAAGGTCAACATTATTTCGTTTCCATAGTAACCATTACGCTAGGCGGCCATAACATTTTTTTACATCTTCTGTAATCACGTGATGCCATACCCCCAAGAGGAGAGAACTTAAAGCCAACATGAATGTCAGAATTTTGCCAATTTTAAGATGACGCAAACCATTCGTTCCAGGATGGGGGAGGAATTGTCGGAGGCAGGGGTGGGGTGGGGGAATGAACGATTCGACCAAGGAAGCAACTTGGGACCCCACACTTTGAACTCCATTCCTCTCAGCGTTTACCGGCCATCCCGCGAGCACTAACGACCTTCTATGCTATAAAATATGCATAAACATCTTGTGTCGGCTTATATGCCGATGCAAGATGTACAATTAAAGTAACTTTCAATTGTCTTTTTGTGGATGGCCAGTGGGAACGAACGTGCTATAAGCTTACAAGGGTATTTTTAATACCTCCGGCCTGAATATTATAGTGGGCGACTTCCAGATGTTTATTCCCCCGCCCACTTTGCCATAGATGGGGGGAAATAAACAGCGTTTATTTGAAAATTCCCACTTTCTAGTTTTATACGTGTCTCATTCCGTTTGCGAATCGCTTGAGTTTGCTCGGTTATAACATTGCAATAAAGTTGCTTTTAATACCTTGCTTTCTTACAATAGGGTTTGTCACTGCTGCCCGCATTAGTTAGGAGAGAAGATCAAAGCTGTATAGTTCTAGAAACAAGAGTCTTCATTAATCTAGCACACACACCACACGTACACCCGCTCTGGATGTTCTGATATTTTGAACAACTGTCGGAATGCGATTCACCTTGAATCATACCTTGCTCAACACCTGGATATATCGAAATAGGAGGTATTAGCTTACAGGTAAGACTCCTTTGATCTTTCCCGGCTTCGTTATTCTTTTTTGTACCTTAGCTAGTTATCAGGTGTGAGTGTGTCCCAACACCTGGGTAGGTATATCATTCTGTTTCTGTCATCGGTTTCCAACCCGTCATGGCGAACTTTGACATACCTCCTAACTTATTGTATACGCTTGAAGATCCGCGCACACAACCTGCATAGAAATTGCCTTATTTCTAAAATACCAGAACCATATCATTTAAACCTTTCCTTAATCCAGTGAAGTAGCGATTCTCCTGTGTTCCTATGTATATACAAGACGTGAAGCTATGTTAGCTAACATTTGGCTGGATAATTTTACAATGATGTATTAATGACCAGTATAGTCTCAAATGAGTTGAGGAATTTCTTCCAGGTATTTTTTTTATAGTTTCTTTTAACGTTTTGTATCCGCTGTAGATACATGATACAGCTGTTGAAATTTTAACATGGAAGTGTTATTTGAATCCAAACACATTTCACGGATGAGTATTTCTTGAGATCGTTGTTGTGTGGTTGTTTATCGCATGGAAAATACATATAATTTGGATTATTCTTGCAAGATATATCGTTTTGAACATAATGGAGGATTTGCATAATTGCAATACGGTTTAGGTTTATTATATGGTGTGTTTTTTGTGTCTAGTCATATACTTATATATCAGTTTACTTTGAAATATACATTATTCAGATAAAATGGAAGTGTACAAATAGTAGAAATATAATTATTAATGGTACGCATTATAATGATCAAAGGATAATATTTAATACGTATAATCGACGATATCAAACATTATTGCAGTATGCGTTATTGATTCAATTTAAATATATTTAGTAAATAATGCAAATGATACGACCAGAAACCGATTGTATTGATGTATTTGTAATGTATTCATTCTGCCTATTTTCCCAACTAGTAATGAAAAGATGCGTTATGCACTGCATATTCAGGATACAATTAATTCTACAAAATTTGTATATAACAAAACGTTAGCGTAACACAAATATCAGTTTCTGTGACAGTTATTTGTATATCTTCTTCAACTATTATTATCTGTTTTTACTTTATAGATTGTAAGCTTGCGTAAGTAAAGTTGATGTAAACAGAAACCACAATGACGGATATTTCACGTGGAGAGAGTAGAATGAAATCCCTAGTATGTTACAAAGCTTCTTTAACGATACCCATTCAAGCGTTTCCTCCCGCACGCTTCAACGTTTCCCTTGAAGTGGACACGTTAGCGGCGAGAAAACTACCACAACAAACAAAAAAAAGCCACACTCCCACTTCATATATTCCCGTCTGATCTTATTCCTCTATGATCCTGGTGTGTTATTCTCATCTGCATCGAAAAACCAGTCGTTTGTGCTCAACGATCCTATCCCGCCTTTAAATACTAGCAAAAGAAACGCCAATCATTTTAGCGCAAATGTCGACGGATGTATGAGAAGTTGTAAGGTTTTTCTCTCCCCGTACTTCAAAGGGTTAGCCTTATTAGCAGCTTTCGTTTCTCACTGCATGGGGACAGTATATTAGTCCACCTCCCATTGATTACAACAAGGATGTATGGGCCGATCTAACTTTGACGTTATAAACTTTCGCATCCCCTATGTGCGTTGCCTTCGTCACGCCATAGTCTCGTCAATAGCCTATCGATATCTATACCACGGGTGATCACTGGTGGAGTGAGGGATGGATTGAATGCTTCCAGGAAGGACATTTGTCAGTGAAGAATGGCAATGCTTTTAGAGTTTTTCACTTGGGTTAACAAGATCGTTTCCACGTTTTCCTTCACGTCAATTTCTCTTTCAATTTCGATGTCGTTGCATTCATCGTGGGAAATAAATAAAGGATAAAATATGTACAATCATTTCATCTGGTGTAATTAATTTATCATTCGTAGTAATGTTGCAAAGTGTGCTTCTAGTGTCCTAAGTGCAATGTAGCAAAACATAAATCGAAGAAAGACAGAATTCCGATTTTATTTTATTTAATTCATATCAACGTATTCAACATTGTCAAATAATGTATTTGCCAGTATGGGTTTCCTTATAAATTACATTTTAATTTACAGTATCACAAATTAGTAGTTTCTTCCTTCTTCCTATGTGCATGGTATATTTTCAAGAGTCAGCCCGAGAACACAGAACAGGCAATCAATAAGTGGAGTTGTCTCCCTTCAGACTGCTGCGAGAACTTCTCCTGTCCTAGTCTGTAGGTGTGGGTTGTTCTCAATTACATACACGGGAACATAATTGTTCCAATGATATTTCTTAAAATGTAAGTGACCGCGCTCAGAAGAATTAATAAACTAACCACTAGGTTTGAGGGATGAGATAAATCGCAGTAGTTGGTAGATCGAGAGTCTGGCTTATTATACAACTGTACTAGTATGGTTTATTATTGTTGTATTGCGACAATAATACATAAATAGTGCATTTATAAAGCGTATGGCTCAATGTTACTTGCATGTTGGAAGCGGAATAACGCGAATAGTTTAATGAAATAAATGGAAATATGTCAAAGTAAATTCCAGACATAAAAGTAAGCGTCATACATAAGCTTAAGTTGTTGAATAAAGATATGAAGTTACTTTATAATATGCTCAGCAGTGTCATGATTTTTTTTTTTAATAACAGTTGAGTTAATAATTGAAATTGAATTCACAGACAATATTTAAATAGTCAATACACATGAATCTATCGATATAAAATGTACCCTGTTTAGTCTGCTATCGTGAAATTGTAGCATTGTTAATGAGATTATTGCAGGACACGTTAGTGCTTCATGGTATTTTAGTAATTATAACAGAATTCCAGATATGTTTATTATTACAAAGCAGTACCATACCTTTTCAGATTCAACAAATATATTGTCAACGAATACATGCGTATTCTTGAAAATACATTCAAATTGTTGTTAATGTATTTCAAACCTGTATACTTGATATGCACACGGACTTGCTACATAACTACATTGCATAACTGACTTACATAAAGAAACATGTTAAAATTAATTACACTGAATGTCTGTGAATTACCTACCTCTCAATCAATTAAGTCTTGTATCAAATACTCGACTTGTTTTACCCATGGATTTCGTTAGAGTTTCACCAGCTTTGTGATAACATGTTTCAACCATTCTCCTAAGATTCGTCGTATTGCATGTCTGGAGTAAAACGCAAACATTGAGGTTCGAGGAATGCAATATATGAGGCAAGAAAACTAGCATTGTTCTTTCTCAGATTCCACGACCATCCGCAGTTAGTTCGGCAAGATAAAGCTTCAATATATCACGAGAGAAAAACAAATTCGTCAAAACATCAAAGTCGAGGGATACTTCGGAACCTAAGAAAAACAGTAAACACGAAATAAAAGTGTTCATTTTACATGTTTCCCACAAGGTAAAAACCGGGTCTCGTACGACTAGTCTTCAGAAAGTCGGTACCACACGCAAACATCTCCTTAAGCTCCGCACAGCGTTCGGTGTGCTCGCTGCATGGCTTTCTCGTAAATCACAGAGGTGTCGTAAGATTCCGTTCGTATTTCTCTGTTTGGCAACGTAACTCCACAAGCGGTATGTAATAGAAACCCATATAGGACTACACGTATTGAAGTTGTCATGTTGATTTTTCCCTATGTAATATATTGGGAGTTGTATAAATCAACGACGTAACAGAGTACACTGATGTGGGTTGCCTTTCAGGATAATTATTCGCCCTCACAGATATTTCGAGCAAATACGATAGTATACCAGTATTTAAAGTAACAGTAACTCTAGACATTGTTCCTTGTAAAGCAAACATAGTTTGGCAAATTAATATATGTTGAAACCATCTAGCAACATGTCCCACTTTGCATAACGTTCACAATAAATGGTTCAAATTTATGTTCGTAATTTTACCATCCGCTTTTCTGATAATATATCAATCGTAACTCTATGTCAAGACTCTCTAGTTTGTGTATAGAGTTTGCCTTAACTATGTTACAGTGAAGTCAAATGACAGTTTATTTGGTTCCAAGGACGTGTAAGATTTCCCGATAAGACTTAAGTCTCTAGGGTACCACAGTTATTCTACCAATATATGTACAATTTGCAATCCGGTATTTATACCACAACATCAAAACGTCTCGTAAAGGTAAACGGCAAAAGGTGGGAATTGTTTTATGACGATGAAGTGCCTCCACCTAGGGACGAGTCTCCCGCTCAATTGGATAGGTTTACGATTGCGCCTGCGCATAACATTACATCAAAGAAATTGGCATACTAGTTTCATACAACAATTTACAACTAATGAGAATGGTTAGACCTCCGCAGGTGTTGCACCGTGTTGAATCACGATGTCACATACGGCTCCCTTGGTCTAATACAGCAACATAAGAACATTCACTGTTTGTCGGAAGATATGAGAGAGAGAGGGAGGGAGAGAGAGAGAGAGAGAGAGAGAGAGAGATAGAGAGAGAGAGATGGATATATTGTTTAGTGGACCGTTTTAATATCGATGGAACTAAGTATTGTGTTCGTTGTTCCGTTTGTACATTCATATTTCAGAATACTATATCAATTAACCGTACAGCCATTATTTTTATTTGAATTATAATTTGTTGTTAATTGAATATGCACTTTATACATGTATACATTAAACGATACACTTTAAAGTTTATTTCATAGAGTACAGACTTGCATGTCAATTAATTGTAAATATGATGTTTTACACATGTTTTACTTCAAGTGGAACGCATTTTACCTTAAAACAATAATGGTGTATGGAATTCATATAAATGTCTGAGATGCATTTACAGACATATGTCTGTGAACCACTTCCTATCACTTCCTATAGATAATAACCTCTAAATTATTTGCTTTTAAACCAAGAAAAACTCTGAATTCTTTTTAATCGATGAGTTCTTCCCTTAGCGTCAGTAATAACACATCACGATAAAACGTCTCACATTGTAGCGATAATATTCATGTTGCAACCTAAAAGGATGTTAAATGTTTCCCAATGCTGCAGGATTTGTATTTTGTGACTTAACCGACTCAAGTGGAATAATACTAGTGACATAGATTGCAATTGGTTGGTCATAACGTTAAGCCAATGATGTCCTTTAACACAAGTTTGTTGTTGATTTCCAGAGTGATTCTCAGAGATAACAAAAGGGAACTCGCAACTATTCAAACATTATAAAAAATCCGGATATAACAAACTCATTAAATATTACATGATCATTCTTCACAAATTAGTGACCTTCGGGTGTGTGCGTGTGTGATATAAGAAGCGTATCAAACTTCGCTGTTAGATTACCCATAGTGCAATGGGGCAGGAAATGACGTTAGTCTTCTTTGATATTACCAACGCAAGCTTGTGAGTTAGATTTGATTAATGTAATTTTGATTTCTACTAAAATGCCGTTTTGAAAATTATAGCCTGATATGTTCTTGCGTAATACGGTGTTAGTAATAATTAAGGCAATTATTTCACAAAATCCTTGTGCATTTATGTGCAACGACTTTGAGCTTGTCATCGACACGTCGTTTGAAGCAAATTATTATGGTTATCTAGTATCAGCAGAAGTCGATGTATCAAGTAAAGTACGTTAGTTCCACTTGAAACGGTTGATTCAAGTAAGTAAATTATTATTTAAATTAGCATGCTCGCACCGTTGGTTATGGTGAATGTGCTCGTTTCGAGACACTGCCTAAATATATGTGTGCATCTTCTAACAAAATAAATATTGGTGTGTGTACCTTACACCTAGGAACACTGCAGAATCGATAACATGACATAATAGTGTATGTAATTTATTATAATTTCAAATCCGTTACTAAATACAACATACGTGTTACTGGTATCCAAAACCTGCAACATGAGAAGGCGTTTTCTGTTCAGTGTTCGAGAATCATTATACCAATATTTTATGTCGTTCATTCGTATATATATAGTACCACTAGGTAGCATCAAGGTGGTATGTGTTAATTATATATCATGTTCATGTATTGTCCAATAGCTATCCTAATGCTTAGTACTAACTTTACAGGTAGATTTCACATGTATCTTTGATAGAAATATGTTTCGAATAGGGAACGTAAACTGATATAGAAATCCTTACGTTCGCATGTCTTAATATAATTTGATATTAACATTAAGTTTATAATTATGTTATTGTATTAAGAAGCATATGCATATGAATGATAACCACAGCCAGTAGTAGTTGCCAATTATTCCAGTGAATATATTTGTTAATATCATAATAAATATGTCGGCACTCAATATCGCTTCCGCTAAATTTGTTTAATGAAAGTTTAATGTCATGTCTTGTATCAGAGCATGTATGTACAGAAGTTAATATTACTATTTACATTTTCCATTTATTAAAATATAATTCTCATAGAAATTATATTATAACAAATAGTAATGCTCTCAATATTATAGATAATTGTAATGTTACCGATTAATACCCATAGCGCTATTAATATGTTCACTTACTATATTCTTACTTAGATAGGTACAATGATATCATTATGTAATAGTATTCTTAAACAACAGTGTGTATGCTAAATACTAGTAGTTTATCTTAGCAATATATCATACATTTGATCAGGTAATCAACACCTCTTCTGATTACAAAATTACTGGATGTGAATTAATACAAATTTTTCTTGTAGGGAGTCTTAGAAAAGGAGATGTTTGAATATATAGGTACCTAGTTGGACATTGCGGGTATCGTGCGTATGGCGTACATTAAGTATAGATGATGTGCATGTACAGCCACTGCTAGATTCAGAGTGTATACTGTGTTACTCAAACTGACCAATAAAGCATATGCAAGAGGATTTTGGACCGTACTATAATACGCCGGTTCCTAGTCATTCAAAGTCATACGGTTACACTATTGATATCAAACACAGATATTTTTATTTTAAGTTTAGAGCAATCCGTAACATTAGAACCTGCTATCAGAATTGTCTAAGTTTAAATTACCTCACCGATTGAATAAATATTTTATTAGAAAGAATATCAATAAAACATGAAGGCGACATCTTTGGATTGAACTAAAAATATCAATGTAATTGGTGTGTTGACGTGTTCTTCATGAACTGTTATGTTCAATTCATGTGCTAAAGAAAAGAAAATCAAAACGCATTCAACATAAATATTCAAGAAGTGATAAGTATAATACATGTTAAATCCCGTACAGTATAGTATTTAGTTACATTTTAAATAGTATATCATCTTGCGAATAAATAGGTGGTCTTAATTTCGTGTATGTTTCAGGGATTCTATTGAATTTCGATACAATCATAGTTCTTTTAATTCAGATATTAATGCATATCATTGCAATATGTACCGACGTAGTTTAGTACATCGGCCATGGTATTATTAAAATAATAGTCTACATTGACAGAATAGGCAATATATATTTGATATGTGAAATTCAACATGTCATTCTTATATATATGTATATTTCAATTCAAGTCTTAATTGTATGTATGGTCACTGGCGGATATACAGTAATACATTAATATTAATACATATAACGAATAAAGGTGGACATTACAAGTCATTCTATAATGTTTATTAATTTACTTTTGCAGACAAATATCATATATTGAAGATAATACATACATAATTGCAAGTATTACATACCTCGGGTCTCTATTCCGTGAAGTAGCCGGCAAAATCGGTATATAATATTACTGGTCTGTTAATACAAAGATAATGCTAATATGAATCTCATCTCATGTTTATATAACTTTAATAATCGAATATTTTGAAACAGAAAAAAAAGTGACACTGATATATTATGAAAACATAATTATTCATATAAATATATACATACAAATTAGGTATGAGTTCTTGTATATTCATTTTTAAAACATATTTCTCAAGGAAATAGGACCGCTAAATTGTCGTAAGTGTTATTATTAATTAATGTTATTGGATTGGTTACAGTAAACATGCAAATATTGCTGTAAATTGAAGTATTTAGCATATAAATGTTAGTATAAGTTACGGAAATTGGTGAAAGTGCTAGGACTTCATTATATATTATGACGTCTTCGAGGGAAATATTGATATTATTTTCTTGCGTGGTCAGACATTTCTCAAGGGTGCGATGGACATTCATGTTTGTTTACTTTCACTTGATTGAATTGACAATGTGTTTTCCTAATTTCCATTCTACTTAAACAGAAACTATTCAATTATCTATAATTATGTTAATATACGGGACAGGGCACGCATAATGTATTTCTTCATTTCCTAATGGGAACGTCTTTAGCCCGAAAGTTATATTTATACAGTGACATTTTCTGCTTCCTTTTTTTCCCCAAGATAACCTCAGGTCACGCCTTTCTGATCCTTCTTTGCATATTCAACGGTATATTTTGTTTCATTACCCCATTGCGTCTACTGAAAAACAGAAATAATTCGCTCCAAAGAAATAGGTTAGATCAATTCTTTTTAACAAAGACATGGACTTGATTTAAGAATCTGGACTGAGAAGCCCTGGTCTTCCTCCTACTGAAATGGATCACATATCTTGAGTCGGATCCTTTGAAGATGAGCCGACTCGATCAAATTTTTCAATTACGTGCGCTATTTATGTGTCATTTTTTACGCTATGAGTGTCATAAAATGGGCAATATTCTCTTTTATATGATTAATCAGTACAACAGTTTATGCCCTTAGTTCCCGAGCCATGAGTAATTAGACTACCGAATCCAATGTCGAAAGCAGCTCATCTTAGTCAAAGACATGGGACTAAGCTGTACTGTATTGAATTTCTAGTCCCAGTATCAGAAGGAGAATGACGAATTTAAAGTGAGGCATCGTAAGTAGCTCAGATGTAATAAAAGTTTAAATTACGACTCGGTAGACTACAAATATAACAGGATGTTCCAGACATTGATGGCTATCAGGAGAGTTAGAGAATTGTCCATACGCTCAACGGGAAGACTTGCTGTCTTCAATCAGTAGCAATATAATTTTAAAGTTCGAACTCCGAACTTATAAAAGTCGTCATGATTGCCAGTTGAACAATGACTTGTTAAATAATTTTCATTATTTTGATTGTATGCAGACTATATTCCTAGCCTAATTGATGATAAATGTTCATGCTGCCATATAAAATTCAAAATGCATCAATACATTATGCATATTATCTCGTCTATTCACCAGGATATCTGACTATAATATATTCTGACAATCACGCACTACCAGAATTACTCAGGTGATTATAAATATAATAGTAGCATATTGGACAGTAAATCCATTAACATTGTAATGCCATGCATATAGTGGGAAAAGCAGATGAATTATAGGACGGTACCTATTGGAAAGTGTATACACAATGGCTATAAAGTCATGCACATGCTGCATAGGGTGGCTTAGACTGATTGCATCAAAGAACGGGTGCTCACATCAACGTATGATGGCTTGGCTGCATATCAATGTCTTCAATAATTTAGGTAAATATTTGTATATTTTCTGGATGGTCTAGTATATGTGAGTACATGTATACCAATATGTCCGATAGTAGATTTTCTTTTCCTCTGCACTTCATATCAGTGTTTTCACCATCAAGGAGAGTGCAAATCCACAAGAACAAATTGATTTACTCAGTTCCAGTACACACTGCCAATCAATGTTGTTGTGTTCTCTATTGCTTTTTCTTGTTGTAATTTCCTAACTTTAATCATCAAAGGGAATATTTTGCGAGTATGATCAATTTTGTCGTTCAACATAGTTTTAATGTGCGGAGTTGTTCCGATGCAGACAGGGGTGATTCGGTTGCTTCGACGTGATTAAACTCCATGTTAGGAATTCCTACGTGGAATCTAACCTCCTACTTAGTTTATACTCCGATATTTTGTTAGATATCCAAAATCTAGATTGCATAATATATATTCGAAATATGCCTATTTCTTTTCTTTATTAAATTAAACATATTTGTTCTGGTCCTGCTTAACATGTATTCTCTTTCACTTCGGTTACATTATCCTAATAATGTGGATATTTCCTATATAGCATTGCTATTACGTTTAAGTAATGTACAGGTCACATTTACTTGTATGCTGTTAATCTTCTGGTGCATACATATAGTCAAATTAAACTATTATAAAATAAGCACAACTTTCTACAATGATTGCATCTTAATCGTCTAATATATATATATATATATATATATGGTGCGCGCGCGCGTGTGTGCGTGTCTGTCTGTGTGTGTGTGTGTGTGTGTGTGTGTGTGTGTGTGTGTGTGTGTGTGTGTGTGTGTTATTAATTATTTCTTTTTAATTTTCT
>JAUTBT010029439.1:0-19144 GCA_032361225.1 Lepetodrilus schrolli
CGACACCGCCAGCGACCTAATCCACGACACCGCCTGGCGCTGGGATGCAACAACACAAAGCTATGAGACATTAACACTCGGTTCAGGCACTCTTAGCGCATTTGATGCCACCTGGGTTTATTCGAAGAAAGCGAGTACTGCACTGCGTGTTCCGATGCCTAGCGATGAGTGGACGACGCAGTAGGAATCTATATTAATACGAACCAACAATTCCCGCTCAAATAAAGTTTTGTCAACTTCACGTGTGATATTCAATATAACGGAGCATGAACTTATAGTTTAAGGTGAACTATCATGCCAGAGCGTGGTTTTCGACAGTCTCTCAGTCTTCCGGGGATGCTTAACACGATGCGCCGGTTATTTGAGGAAATACCGGATAATCCTTCGAGAAGTTCCATTCCTCTGGCGGACCACTTAATGTCAGGGCTGGCCATTTTTGGGCTCAAATATCCTTCACTGTTGCAGTTTGATGGGGTAAAGCCAAGCCGGGCAATTAAAGACGGGGAATGATCCGTAGGGCGTTCTGCGCCCGAAACATTTCCATTTTTTACCTGAGAGCTAAAACCTCTGGGGAAATGGATCGGGGCATTTAGTGGGAGCTGCTGATATAAACTCCAGATACTTTACACATGGTCGGCACACAGAGCAAAACCGTTCTAACCGTAACCAACTGATAAAATAGAGACTGATAAATATTACGTTTCCCTGGAAATCAGTTACATAGAATTAGAACAGTTCCCCCCTGGGTCGGCACAATAAAGAATTGAACCTCTCACCCTCCCATGGCAGTATCCCATATTAGCCCATTAACTGTACTTTTAACGGATTCTGTATCCCAGACCTTTAAAAACATGTTTAACTTATTCCCACAAAAAATATAGCACTGCACCATTACATTATTAGAATTCTAGCTCGAAGATTAGCGCGCTATATAGGACAAAAGCATCTTCTTAATATCTCCAAAACGACGCCAATACCAACGGACATCAAGAAGGCCAACAATACGCAAGTAAATCAACCGCCAGATTGATAAATCACCATACTTCAAGCGAAGGCGCTCAGGCACTACCAGCATCTGCGCTCCATATAAACAGTAAATAGAGGATCTATTGATGGAACAAAACCAGCGACTTTGCAGGTTCAAATTCTGGCGGCGAAACAATAACCCCTCAAACCAACCAGTCTCTACTCCTGTCGGTATTGGCATTCCAAGATATCTCTCAGCATTCAAAACATAAAGCCGAAATGAACTGATTTGGTGATGTATTCGAAGCTTTTTTTTCATGCCAGAAACATCAATCATATTACCGTAGCATTGCCATAGTTTTACCCAATCTATTAATTGCCTCAGATTAATATTACCCTCAAGATAAGAGCGATCAAGATATTGGGCATGAAAAAAATTATGCATAAGCCGAAATAACGGGGGCGGCAACAAGAAGCAAGCACCATCTAAATTAACTAATTCCGCACGGTCTCTTGCATCGTCCGTTGAAATAAATGCCCTACTCCCCGATGCGCCTATTGGTCGGACATGTAGGTCGATTTTAACGGACCCGGACTCTGTCATGAGCGTCAACTCATGCTTGCAAAAATTTGATTTGAACACTTGGTCACGAATTTTGGGGTCACAAAGATAACCATGATCTAACATAACCTCCAATACCGCAGGAAGTTCAGACAAATTAACAAGAATATCGATATCACCGATAATTCGTTCACCTTCATCTTCATAAAGCTCGCTCAATAAACCAGCCATCCCCTTGAGCAAAATGGGCTGGGTATCTATGCAGTTTAATAACTGAATGACAGAAAGCGCTTCTCTCTTTAATAATTGGTTATGCTGAAGGTTAAGCTCATAAACCCCTTCAAGAAAATCACAGACCTCTTTATCTAAAAACCCCAGTAGAGTCTTGCGTTTCAGTGCGACATGTAGCGCTGGAAGGGCATGATATCCGTCCGCAAGTTGGAACAATAACTCCCAATCAGCATTTTTAGTCTCATCACGCAAGCGATGAAAGCTATCGGAGCCAACCTCCAAAGGTTCAACAATACGGCAAAGTAGCTTAAAGTTTTCATAGCCTATGTTTTTCATTTAGCATCGACCCTAAAACAAAATACCCCGCAGCAAGCTGACGGGGTATTGAGATGAAGCACTTGAAATCGTAAATTTTATCGCCGTAGTTATTATTTACCGGAAATAACGACAAAGAGATTCAAGGCAGGGGTAAGTGTAATTGTGGATTCTTTCCTTGTGCATTTTTTAGTGTCGCCAACCAATAACCCTTCCAAGGATCAAACCGGTCTCCAGTACCAAGCTCTGCATAATCTTTTCCATTATAAGTCCAGAGCTTACTGTGGACGATTCCCGCAACTCCAGCCGCATCAAGATCACACCCAGATTTACAACTCCCCGAGCTGGTTACTACCCGCGCGAGGCTTAGCGCCCCATCCTTGTAAAATGGAGCACCAATCATATTCCACCGAACAGCAGATGCCTCTGTACTCAACCCAATATCAAAGCCCTTTACCAAGGTTGGTATACTATCATCTGGCATATCCAATATTTTATCACTACCAGACAATTGAATAATCCAGTAGCCAATACCCAGGCTCAACTCGCTCTCAAGACTGAGCTTGTGATATCCGCTTATATCGTAGCTGAAAACTGCCCACTCCTCACCATATCGACCCAATCCGTCATCACCAAACACCGCTGCGAGAGTACTATTGTTGCCGGGGCTACAAGGCAGGCTAATCTGGTTCCATCGGTCATTTTCCAGAACTACTGTCGACTTACAGCCTCCAGGATAGATACGCTCATTGCCCATGTGACATGCCATCTGAGGTATCGTTTGCATAATAGCGCCTTGCTCTAAAGAGTCAGGCAACGTAACCATAGGGTTTGTTTTTCGTGAAGTATTAGGGCCAACATAGGTTTTAATCGTTTTACTATCTATGGGAAAATTGTTAGATATTGAACAGTACACCGAATTGACTTCATCATCTCCTAAAAAATACCACCACCCAATTAGTGGCGTTGCTGATAGCTCATAGGGTCCATATCCGTTACCCTCACCTTGGGTAGGGTAACCATATCTATATACTCCGTTCCATCCATCCATATAGTTATTAAAAAGCCAATAAGAGCCTGAGTTAACTAATACGTTTTTCTTAAATTGGATAGCGAGCTTATCCAAGAGAGCTTGGTAAAATAAATACCTCTCATCATCTATAGGATATGCGTCTCTAAAGCTTTTCAACCAAAGTGGAAAGCGATGAAAGTGGGAGGAATCCCATGGTAAGGAAGGTACTATGATTGGTTGGTCTTTAATCACTAATTCTTTTTGCGCATAACCAGCATATTTATTGTCCGGATGCATATCCCAGACGCTATCAAACAACCAACCACCGCTTGATGTAAATTCACTACGCTGATTAATGACCAAATGAGTTGACTCTAATATCTCATCTATTACAGAACATTCGTCATATCTCTGAACTTGACTTACATCGTGTGCAATAGCAAAGAGGAAAAGTTCCTCATCAAAAATACCACGATAATACGGATAAGCCAGGGTGGCTGCATTTGTGGTTAGCTTCCAGTGTATTCTATTTGACATACCCTTGAATGGAGATGAACCGTAGCGCCACGCATCTTGGTGCAGCCAAAGATTTGTCAACTTGCTACACAACACTCCCTTAAATGCATTATTTTTACTCTTATCATCATTTAGCTGGCTTTTCTCTGACAAAACTAAATATTGACTCATAAGATAGTAATACTGAAGTGATGTTAATACTCCTAACTTGTCCAACTCCTCTGCTCCGCCATTATCCAAAAAAGAGGTGAACTGAGAAAGAAACGCTTCTTTCAATCCTTTGTACTCTTCCAACTCAAATGACGCATGCAAGGGCACCATACCAAAATGCCCAGCATCGTAAGCATCTATTTTACCCCAAAGAGGCGAGGTTAAATAACTCTGCAGATTATTATTTGAGTTATTCTTATTAATGGAAAATAACGCGCCGCTCCACTCTGAAGCCTCATGGGCATCATTCAGCGCCCTTACTTTCCACTCATGCCGCACTCCTATTGGAATAACAATATCCTTTGGAGCACGAAACACACAAATATCTTTAGTATTGCAGTCTGGTATAACTCGTGTATTCCTATATATCACCTCCTTTTTATCTCCATCATAAATAGAGAATCCATAATAGGTGGCATTTTCAACTTTCCTCCACGCAAAAGTTATAGACCGATTTAAAAAGGGAATTACCGCATTGTTTTGGGGAGACACAACAACAGGAACCTTTAACTCCCCTGCAGTTAAACTAGAGAAGGGAGTAACACATAGGAATATAATTAGTATTAATAGATAGCGCAGCAGTAGTATCACTCCTAATCTTTGCTCTTTGCACCTTATGCCTGAGATCATGGAGAACTCATTGGCTTAAAGAAAGATTTTGTTAATTTATTCACCTAGAAAAAATTCATGAATCAATGATTTCATCCAAATTATCCTTCAAAAAATCAATCACCCGATCAACATCAGAAGGGGTGGTCGGCAAGTTAACCACATGCTCCGCTAGATACTCCGCAACAGGATACTTCCCGTACTCATACCCCCACGGGGACAAATCTCCCTTTACCGGATGAAGCGGCGTTAAAAACCACTCGCCCAATAAAACCCGGCTTTTTTCGGCAAGGGCCATAAACTTATCTCTATCCTTAACTAGTAAGGGATATTTCAAAAAGGAGTGATCATCAAACAATTCCTCAGATACATGGCGCTTTCCTGCATCCATAAGGATTTGATTGTATAAATAGGAATTGCTTTTACGTGCCTCAAGATTTACAGCTAGCGCGGGCAACGTCCTTGCACCCTCTTTTGCCTGAACATTACTAAATGCTTTAAAGAAACCTTCGGGCATGGTAACTGAGTTAACTTCTTCGCCCGAAGAAGAGCCTACAACCAAATTGTTTCGACTAAGCCAACGGTACGCTCTAACTAAAGGCCAATAGGTTATATCATTAATCAAATAGCGTTTAACAAAATACAAAACCTTCAAATTACTTTTCTCTCTAAGTGACGGTGTTACTATATCAAGATTCAACTTAACCAAACGGTTCGCTAACGACTTATTATTAGTTACCGCAAACCCGCCGATACCGGTAGAGAAAGGTTTATTCCATTGAGTTGAAAAAAAAGCAGCATCACAAGTAAGGCCGTTAGGTGTCCTCTTATAGTGACCACCAAACCCGTGAGCACAATCCTCGATAGTGTAAAGATTATGCTTCTCAGCAAGATCTTTGAGTTTATTTAGGCCGCTTGATAAACCATAAGTATTTTGACAAATGATAACTTTTGTACGGTCAGATATAGCATCAGATACCGCTTCAACATCCATATTATAAGTCTTTGCTAAAACATCAACATAGACTGGCTTTGCGCCTAGGTATATAATTGCATTGGGGACAACAACACAGGTGAAAGCAGGAAGAATGACCTCATCTCCCGCTTTAATATTCAATGCTTTTAAAAGTGCATAAAGAGCTACGCGACCCTTCCAGTAGAAAAATATATTTTCAAAATCAGTCCTCTTTATGATTTCCCTAGAATACCTCTCAGTGCTATTAAGACTCACGCTTCACTCTATTAATTATGACTTTATGAAATACTCAACATTATTATTTGCCTGTCCGCTTCGCATGGATAGCGATAGTGAAATTGAGTGCCAGTGGAAGTTTAGGAAAAGGTAGTCCGACCATAGTTTCAATATTGTATGAATCACTAACTTCCTTCATCAACAGTTTATAGTCAAAGCCCTTCATAGAGTTTTCTTTCCGTTCAATCTTATCCATATTTCCAATCACAAGATTCCAAATATCTATAAATGAATAAGAAGCAACATTTTTTCCTAGGAGCTTTTTTACAAAAAGCTTAGCAATCATAAATAACCCCCTTTCATTTGAGACTGTAATATACAAATCTTTACAACCAACTTCTGCAAGCTTATTGAAATAAGGTTTGTACTGCCCATCAGGAATGTACTCAAATACTTGCATGGCTATTGCAGCATCAGCATTTTCTTCAGTAGAAATATCATCAACATCAGTTGAAATTAGAAATCTAATATGACTAAAACTCTTATATTTTTCAGCCGCCTTAGCAGCATACCCGTCCCAACCGGCATCAATACCATAATAGTACTCGATTGAATCAGAGGGTAGATACCTTAACATTCGGGCATCAAGACAGCCCAGTTCGACAATACGTAACTTGGAAGAACCATGATACTCAATGAGCATTTTTTTCACCCAAAGAAAGCGTGACTCATGTAGAAACTTCGCTATTGGCGAACCGAATAACCTTTGATTGTATGTTTTTGCCATAATAATTTATTTTCGCTTTGAAATTCGTTTGAATGCGTAAAGGTGTAAAAAAATCTGGAGAAGCCTAACTTTCTACTAACCAGGCGGACAAATACACAGCTTATGTTACATAGTTAATTTTTGGATGATGGAGATGTTTTGCAACTCTTGCTGGCTTCTTTTGTAGCATGTGCATATGAGAAATAATCTTATCCTTAAGCTGCTTGTTGTTACGTGCCGACGCGTGACTGTGGACACCTACCGGTAAGTCACAATTCCAGTATTCATCTGGATTAAGTTCCCGTGAATAGGCCGGCAAATAAAATACCTCAATCTCATCTATATGCTCGGCTAACCATTCTTTGACCACATTGGCATTATGCACACGAAGATTATCCAGAATGAGAAACACTTTGCGTTTGGCATCCTATATTAATCGTTTCATGAAACCTATCAGTCGGTTTGCATTCATTCTGCCATCATAAATCTGAAATCTAACTTTGCCTTGATTAGTTATGGCTGAAATCATATTGCTGGAGGTACGTTTGGCAGATAACCGAATGACGGGCGCTTGCCCCTTAAGGTGCATGGCTTAGTCCACGTTGAATATATGATCTTATCCCCGCCTCGTACCCAGTAGATCTCAGCATCCCCACACCTGGCTTTTGTTTTTACCTTTGGATACTCTTCCCTCAGCCATTTCTCCCCTTTGATTGAGCTTTGTTCATAGGTATAGGCTCGCTTCAAAGGTTTTTGTGGCGTAAAATCCCAACCAGCCAAATAATCACTCACGGCTTTGATGGCAAACCATATATTCAATTAATCTTCAATGAGTTCTTAAACCGCTTTTCGAGTCCATAGCGCATAGATCGCCTTCAATTGGCCTGGTGCCTTGTCAGCAATAAGACGCTGAATCCCTTTTTCTTGATTCGGATTGCCTGTTTGTGTTTCACCTCTTGGACTAGGAAGGATAACTTGGGCGCATCTTCTTTCATGCTCGCATTATATCATCTCTACAAATTCATCGGATTAATTACATCTCGTTACCACTCTATAAGCTATCTAAATAGTTCTTTGCTAACACCGCATAGTCATGGTGATTAATCACGTACTCTTTACCCGCTGCGCCCAAGATATCGAGATTTTCTTGTGGCAGTTTGCTCAGTATTACTATATTTTCTGCAATCAACTCAGTGTTTTCTGGCGCACATGATAACCCACATCCAGACTCTGCTACGGGGTCATTCGCTGCTCTAACAGAATGCAGTATTGGTTTTCCCGACATCATATACTCAAATAGTTTATTTGCACTTACACCAAAACGATATAAAGACTGATTTTCCCAGCCAATATAAAGAGCATTCATTTGGCTTAAGAATGAAGGAATCATCGATTTATTAACAGAATCTAAAAACAACAGGTTTTGAAGACCAAGATCTCTCGCTTGCCTAATAAGGTTTTCTTTTTCTGGTCCACTACCAATAAGTACTATGCCAATATCAGGTTCGGAAATAAACGCTAAAGCACTAACTAAAAAAGACAATGCATTTGGAGTACCATGAGCACCTGCATAGCCGACTAGAAATCTGAATCGTGCTTTAAAATGATCAATTTTCCTTAGATGATCATCAGGCAAGCAAACTCTATCATCCCACTTGTCAACAGCGATACCATTTGGAGTATAAATAAACTTATCAGACTTGAGACCACGACTCGACATATAGTCAAGAGCCATAGGTAATAGTGATGCTACCCTATAAGAGTGATTGTAGGCATACCGCTCCTCATGCTCCATTAGCACAATAAGAGGATGGTAAGCAGGCATACCTAATAGCTCAACGAGACTAAGAGGCCATAAATCTCTAACTTCAAAAACTAACTTTGCATCTGTTTTTCTAGCAATATGTTTTGCGCCACGAAAAATAAATGGATGTGGACTTGAAGCGATTACGATATCGGGAATAAAATCCTTCAAGATTTGCTTGCTCTCCGAAAAAAGCCTCATCAAGAAAGTGAGCATATTTATAACCCGACCTAAACCATTGCCGTTATAGGCTGATGTTTTTAACCAAACGTATTCAATATCATCAATACATTCGAGGGTTAAAGCCCCACAAATAGAGGGCTTGACCTGTCGTAAATGTGATTCAGAAGCCGCAATAATTCTTACACTATGCCCGAGCTTGAACCACTCTCTTGCCAAATAATAGGGGCGATACTCCATGCCATGCTGAATTGAGCCAGCATAGTGATTAATAAGAAGGATATTCATGAAGAAACTATCCGAGTAATACTCTTTGCGATTTTATCGCTTGCTTCCCCATCAGCATACGGGATACACTGCGGCGACCAACAACACCAATAACTTGGAACACAAGACTTACGGCAGCAGTTTTTACGAATTGCGGTCGTGAATCAATAGTAGCAATTAGTTTCATACGTCTAATTTCTTATACAACTGTAAAAGTTTGATTTCTTCCTGCGCCCAATTATATTTTTCTTCTATTACTCTACGACCATTTTTACCCATCTCTTCTGCGTCTTCTGGATTACTTAGTATCCAGTTTATCGCTTCAGCAGTTTCTTCCGGATTTAGTGGATTAACAAGAAGACCACATTTTGCTGAACCCACTATTTTTCGCCAAAGCGGAAAATCTGAAGCAATTACCGGAATACCAGCTAACATATACTCAAACATTTTTATCGGGTATGAATCCAAATAAGCTGGTGTAGGGTGCAGAACGACGAGACCAGCTTTTGATTCCCCTAGCAAAGCCATCACTTCACCACGAGAAAGCCACGAATAATAGTCTACATACTGCCACCCATCGAGCGCTTTACATTCTTCTTCAAGAAGTTTGCTTGAAAAAGGCCCCGCCAATACCATCCGCGTGTTCTCATTACCCAACAAACCAATTGCTTCAATATTCTCAATAACACCCCGAGTCTTATCAATGCCACCAACATACGTGATTTTCTCTGAGCGTTGAGCCCAGTCCGCTTCTGCTCGCCCTACAAATTCATCAACTATTGGGTAATTCCTAACTAATACAGACTTAGAATCTGGAAACCGATTTGCAATAGTCGGGGTCGCAGAAACAACTCCCGAAAAAAAAATTCGGCTTCCGACCCACTCTGCTAATGCAGCGACCCATGAAACAGGGTAACGTAACCAAGGGCTAATCCAATATCTACCCAGTATCTGGCGTGGTATATCTTCATGAACATCGTAGATAACTTTTTTCCCTCGCACCCTTAACAGAATTCCAATGGGAATAAGCTCAGGATCGTGAAAATGACAAACCCTCGCCTCACTTTTAACCGCCTTCTTGTATACCTCCCAAGAGGCGAAAAAGAAATGCTTTAATCTTTTATCATATTTTCGGATAGCGGATACTTTTATGCCGCTGATTTCTTTATCAATTTCAGACTCCACTACCAACGTAACTTCATACCCAGCCTTTCTAAGTGACTGACATTCCTTATGAAATATGCGGGTGTCGTAAGCCGAATGAAGCGAGGTAAGGTGGGCCACTTTCATTTAGTTACAGCTACCTTGACTGCCCGAGGTAAAACTTGTTGTTGCCGAACTGAAAACAGTGAAAAAAGAACTAAAGATAGGATAACTCCGTGATTTAAGAAAGCGGTAGGCAAATCAGACGAAATCAAAACGGCAATCATTGGTGCCGCTATAATTGCAACAATTATTCTCTTGTCAATTGTTCGGCTGTACCCGTTCAAAACAGCAAAAAACAAGCCAATTACAATAGCGTAAAGCATCATACCGATCTCCCCCGCGTTCATATATCCACTACCAATCCATCCGGTATTTGCCCCGGTCAACTCACTCCCATAATACTCTAGCCCTATCAAATGGGATGGATCCAAAGAATATTTAGACTCCGACAACCCGAATGATATCTTACTTTTAGACCATAGATAAAACGGGTTTGATGAAAAATAATCGTGGTAGATGTAATTAAGATGAGCTGGCACCAGATACATTCGGCGCAGCATTAAATTACCTATCCACGCACCTCCCGACATAAAATCTATAAGTGATATGCAAATGATTGCAATATATCCCATAAGTAGTTTTTTTATGGCACTTCTTTTATCTAAAATATAATAAAGTGCGAGCACCACAAAAGGATAAAAGAGTGGGCCTTTGTGGGCAGTAAGGCCAAACATCATTAGTGATCCGATAATAGCTCCCAATGCGAGCAACTTGTCTCTATTGAGAATCGAAAGGAGTAGAGAAAATGGAAGCAACACCTTAGATACTAATGGGGAGATATACCCATAAATTGCAGGTAGATTCGCAGCTGATACAGATCGAAATTCATACACTTTGGATAGGTCAATATTAAAATATCTTAGGCCTCCAAACAACATAATCGAACCGATACCTGCCCAAGACAATAAAAGCAGCATCCGTCCAAATAATACTGGAGACACCTTACCCACTCGCACTGCTTTTATATGAACTTTTGACACTATCAACACCATCAAAAAATAAGCTACGATTGTAGAGTATAAAAATTGACGGGATGATCCTGATGCGCCATATAATACAATCATCGGAACAATAGGGAACAGGAATTGGAGATGAAGCAGTATATCTGAAGGCTTCCTGAAAGAAGCAGGGAGAATCAAAGGGAAGGTCGTAATGAGCAATACGCTTTCTAAAATTTTTATCTTATCCGGCAGCCATACAAAGCCTGAATAACCATATATTGGTACTATATAATAGTTGTATCCAAATAAAATTAATAAATATGCTAAAAAATAATAGAAACTAATTCTAAATTGCTTCCAACTAATGGCCACCCTACCCTCCGTTTTTTTTATCTCCTCCATTCTAGCCCCCCAATGATCTAGTATAGTTACCCCTTACCTTTCTCAATCCTAACAGCATACCACTGACTAGAGTGCGATTTCACCACCTGAATTCAAATAATAAGTGCATAACTCCAAAGGATTCAATTCCACTACGTCATCCTTGCCCCTCCGCATTGACTCGTACTATTTTCATCGCTTCATACCCAGCCTTATCCTTCTATACTCGATAACGATACCTCGGCACCCAACCAATAGATACTAGCAATACCAAATAACCTACGTGGATAATCATCTCTCGGAGATCCGAGCAGCATTGACTAAAAGACAGCAGCAGCTTTGATAAAGTACAGACGTGCGTCAATGATGGTCACTGATTTCATTACATTAGCCCTTGGTAAAAACCCTTGTCTTTTGTCGTCGCAAAATGACTGTTATGCCACAACAAACTAAAGCAACCACCCAACTGCTTGCAGATTCGTTTATAGGACAGAATCAGTTCCATTGCTTCTTCGCTATAGCCTAACCCCATATAGCCCTCTGCAATTACGGAACGCTCCATAACGATAAGAGGACGAATTCGCAAGCTAAGCATTTCATTTTTTACTGGGTCAAAAGCAGGGTACTCAAAACAAGTTCCGCAACGAAACCCAGTATGGTCAGCATAGCTAAGGGTGCTGTCATAAGTCATGCCAGCCATTTGCCATGCACGGAGCGTCGTGGGATGTTCCCAGCGCAAATAATGCATACGACCACCCCACTCGCTTTGTATAATACCTTCTTGATGGCAAATACGTTTCAGGCGTTTCGCTTCAGCTAAAATGGCCTGTGGATCTTGGTAGGTGTTATAGCTAGGGTGCAACCCTACTTCATGACCACGCACGTGGATACGTCGCATCAAGCGACGAATTACAGGGTGCTCTGGTTCGTAGTCTGCGTCTTTGCTAGTGCTTGTTCGACCGCAAATAAAATAGAAGGCACTGGTCAAGCCATGCTGTTCCGACACATCCATGATCCAGTCGAAAGTGTTATAAGGATCTGAAGCATGCAGCCGAGTTCGTGAATTCAAACGAATCCAGGGGGCCAAAAAAGCGCTTTTAAAATCCTTACGCTTAAGAATATCCCCTCCCATCACACGAAAAAGCCCTTGAATGCTGCAGAAACCATAGCGACTGGAGGAATCTACATCATGCGACACTTTCATACCAAATTGATGCACCTTTAGTTTGATTTGTGGCCATTGGTGCTCTATAACTTGCCCTAGGATATGCAGCCATTCATCAACAATCGGCCTTTCCAAATAGCCATGCTTGAAAGCGTGAGAGGATGAAGCTAGAAAGCGTCCGTGAGTATCGAGATCGGTTCGCCCCACTTCGAATCGAGCTTTATTGACTATTAGTACCAGCAACAACAATGCGGCAATTGTGGCTAAAAGAAATTGCCTTGAATACCCTACGGCACCATATAAGACAAGCATAGGAAGAATCGGAAAAAGCATCTGCAGATGGAGCAGTATGTCAGAAGGCCTCTTAAATTGAATAGGCAGTATAAGGGGCAAAAATACAGCGACAAATGCGCCTTCAGCAATCTTTGATTTCTCCGGTAGCCATTTCCATCCCTCATACCCGTATGTAGGCACTACAAAAAAATAATACCCGCATAATATAAGTAAATATGCAGCCAGATAATAAATGCTTATTTTAATTTTTTTTCTAGCATTTGCTGAACCGTCCTCCCCCCGCCTTACCTCACCCATTTAAACTCTCAGCCATTCGAATCAAACTGTCCTCCAATTTCCGCCCCATAGTACACAATACCCGCATACAAAATCATACCTTTTTCTCTAGCCCAACAGAAAACTTATACTCATATCGAACATTGACCAGGTAGATAGAAATTCTATTTAGTGTCAGCAACCACACCACCAAGTAGACATCCAATCTAAAAACAAAGGCCACGAGCAGAACTCCCACAATCCCCACCAATCTAGCCATATTCCACAAAACAATAAATCTTGTAGCCCCTACAATTACCGCTCCTTTATCAACCGGACTGCTAATAAAGCCAACCAGGCCCGCCACCAACATAATTTGTGCGTACACTCCAGCGATACGCCACTCATCACCAAGAACAAATGCAAAAGCATCCGGTGCCAACAGTATGCCAATCGAGAACAATGGGATACCAATTATCGAAGTGAGTGCCAGTGTCTTCCAGTAAATACCATCAAATCGGCCCGTCTCTCGCCATGCTACAGCTGCTCGTTGCCTGTACACGTCACCAAGTGCATTCGCAATGAGTACTAGTGGCGCTGAAATAATCCTTTCAGCCATACTATAGAATCCCAATACTGCACTCCCAAACAACCCTCCTATTGACAATATGGGAAGCTGCATCGAACTAGAAGCAATACCTTGCGACAGCATTAGTGCCGATACCAGCTTCCTATGAGGCGCTATAGACTGAGCGACGTGCTGAATAGTCATATCAGAAAATTCATATACATATTCCCGGAGTCCCTTAGCAAGGATTGCAACATTAACTAGACCTTGAAAAATATACCCAATGATCAATCCATCCGCACCAGTATATATTGCCCCCCCCCAGATTCCGATCGTAATTGATACCGCTGCATTTATAGCGATTGCGCAGATAATTGCTAGACTAACTAACTTGAAATTTGTTTGACGAATCTGCCAAAACCTCAGCGCTTGATACACTCCTATTAGAAATATAGATATTGGAAGCGTGTATAACCATGACTCATACCCGGGCTTTCCAATTAATTCCGAAAGTTTTTCACTACTCAAAGCGACTACACCAAGCACCAATAATGCAAATACAGTACTGCTTAACAAGATTGCAACCAATATTCCTGCGGCATCACGATCCGTCTTAGGCAACATAATCACTTGCTCAAGCTTTAGAGAAGCAAATACGGACAGAAATGATGACGCCGCGATATACAACGCAAGTACGCCAAACTCTTCTGGTTTATATATACGGGTCAAGAAGGGTAGCGTCGAAATTGTAATTATTTGTGCAACTGCCGTTCCACCACTTAACGAAAGCGCATCTTTCAGGAAAGCACTACTGGTAAGTCTATAGAAATTCATTTAATTTGTGGGCGCTAATACTTTATCCGATTTATTATTACTAGCTCCAACATAATACTGGTATGGAGTGACACTATGAAAACACATTGACGGTATAAATTGAATCAACACAGATTGGGTATAGGTATTATTCTTATCTCCAAAATCGGAGTATTTTTTCCTTTCGAAATTAACCCAAACATTTTTCTCATAGTATTCTTCTACATGTCTCCTAATTTTTGGGTCATCCGATCTCAACATATTTACCATTGCTCCAAATAGCACTTCTATATCTTTATTAAATACAGACCAAAAACCGAACCCTCCTGTCAATACTGAACTGGACATATCCCAAGGAGCATAACCGAACCCTTTTCTTCCAGAATAACCGACACGAAACCAGCCATTCGTTCCATCCATAAAATTTGCAAATAGAGGCTTGTTAAAAACCTTGTTAAAAACCCCATAGAGCAACTGATTTGAAAGTTTTCTCATCAACAGCTCTGAAGGAAACGTGACCTTCAAAATGAGTTTATTGCGGTATAGACTATCAAACACATGAACAAACCTTCGGGCATGGCTTAAATCCCACCCCAAATTAACCTCTGGCACACTACCAGGTATGTTCTTAACACCCCTAATGTCTTTGCTTGCAATATCAGCATATAGATAGGTAGGGTGGTCATTCCACGCACCTAGATCAAAAATTACACCTTTTGTTTTTCTTCCTTCAAAATCTTTTAGATCTGTTTCGGTAATTCTCTTAGACATGAGCTCTAAGCCAGCTTCGAGATGCAAACTGAGACTGTCAACAAACTTCTTTTTGAGGGAGAACAATCGAGGATCCTTTTTCTCTGCAGCCAACATATTGGAAATTCCCGAGAATATCCATAAATCAGCATCAGTCACCGCATTACAGTATGAAGGACTGTCATCATCTCCTAGTTGCCGATTATTTTTTTTCTCTATGAATTCTTTATGGTTCATCCCTGTTTTTATGTTCTTTGAGCCGATTTTACAGCCCCACCCATTCACTTGAAATGGACCCACCTCATTTAGAACCCAACGAACATAGTGATCTTTTAATACAGGAAAGTATTCGCGAATAAATCTACTCATCCGTGGGCTCCTCTCCTGAGCACTCTTCCTTGCAATTATATTAATTGTCTCAGAAATAAGCGCAAGAAACTGCGCGCTGACCAAAATGGTTTCATCACCTATGGGCTCTTTTTCATCAAGCCACATTTTGTATTTTTTATCTAGAGAATGTATAGATCGCCTTTTGTTCGCTGGGTAATAATAAAAGGTATATTGAGATGTTTCATCCAGAGTATCAATCGCCTTTAGAAATAGAGAGACTAGTTCATTTAGAATATACTGATCATTGCAGGCATCTGAATATTTAAGCAAGTTATTGGTTTCTCCCTGGATATTATAGAGATTGTACGGTGTTTTATCAGAGGCTGAAATCCATTGCTGGTAAATTGGTTTCCTTTTTCTCCATAAAGACCGTATTTCCTTAATATAATCTAAGTCCTGACAAAGATTACTGGCTTCATTTGAAAGACTAGATGAGCTTGCCAGCTTAGGAAAGCTAATGATGGTAAAGACTATCAGCAGCCATTTAGTGATTGAATATATCATTGGAAGATACGTTTCAGATTTGACGCTGCAGTATCCGATACTGCGTATCTTGTTAAGGAGGCCTTATCAAACATTTAGTGAGCTAATGAGTTGAATCTGTTCTTCTTCCTCCAGATAGGGGTGCATAGGTAGACTCATCACTTTAGTTGACAGTTCTTCTGAAACTTTTAAATCAAACTCACTAGTAGATAATGCCGGCTGCTTATTGAGAGGTACAGGGTAGTGAATTGCAAACGGAATATTTTCTGATTTAAGGTTGTCTTGTAGGCCCTCTCTATTGCCTACCTGAATGGTGTATTGAGCATAGACACTCGTGTTGTGCTGCTCTATATAGGGAGGGACTATTTTGGCTTCGGAACCCAGGTTATTCCTAATATCATTTGCCAGCTTTTCTTTTTTTTCCGTGCCCAATATAAGATCCGTGTAGCGATTCCCTATTTCCTCTCGCAGCCTTACTTCTGCTGGAAAGATATCGAGTTTAGCCAATAACACTGCAGCTTGCAGGGTATCCATGCGGCCATTTAAGCCTATCCTTGGATGGTGATATCGCCGGTCTTGCCCATGCACACGAATTTCTCGCATTATCTTTGCCAAATCATCGTCGTCGGTAAAACAAGCTCCGCTGTCGCCATATCCTCCTAACGGTTTTGAAGGGAAAAAGCTGGTACATCCAATAGTTGATAACGCGCAGGATTGTTTGCCTTTATACGTCGCACCTAAGCTCTGAGCGCCGTCTTCAATGACCGGGAGGCCATGCTTTTTAGCCATGGCATTAATGGAATCCATATCAGCACATTGCCCATAAAGACTAACCGGTATGATTGCCCTGGTTTTTGGGGTGATGGCCGATTCAATTTTATTCGGGTCGATATTATAAGTTTTAGGATCTATATCGACGAAGACGGGTTTGGCTCCCAGCAAAGCTATCATTTCCCCTGTGGCTATGAAGGTGAAGGGAGTTGTTATAACTTCATCTCCCGCTTTTACATCCAATGCCATCATGGCAATTAGCAGGGCATCAGTTCCCGAAGAGACTCCGATGCAGTGCTTTACGCCTACGAATTCTGCCAGTCGCTCTTCCAATTCGAAAATTTCTGGGCCCATGATGTACTTTCCATGATCAAGAACTTTTTTTATGTTAGCGTCGATTTTGCCTCGGATGAGGTCTTGCTGGGATTTTAAGTCTATGAATTGCATTTACTCACCAAAAAAATATGAAGTACGCTTGAAAAATCACCCTAACCACAGATAGCACGTATGTAAATTCACCAAGTAGTCCTTGGGACACCATGAATACTCTCAACAATTTTTACCATGGAATCTATCAATGGATACGAAATATAGGCGATTATTTTTGAGAAATTAAACTATCAGAAACTGCCAAAATTGTCGGCAATAATACTAACGGAGCCACTGCAGTGAATACCCCTTGATAACAGCACGCATCAATTCCATCAATCAAAAAATCCATCTTGCAGGGAATAGATCCCGACATCGAACCCATAAAAAAGTTATTCTTGACGGGGTCACGAATCCGGGGTCAGGCCTTGAAATCAAGCAAATCACCCGAAGACGTCGTGGTTCGTAGCACGCTACCGCCCGACCGTGTGCTGGACAGTATCACTATTCGCTCATGGGGCGGGCGATCGTAGTCCGCGGTGTAAGACCGCTAAAGCGTGGATGGGCAAAAGAATCGGACCCAACGAGGCTGGGTTAACCTTTGGTTACAACTTGGTTTGTACCCCCCCCCCACAAGAACGATGCGTTGCTCTATATTGACCTTCCGATCTGGCGCATGAGCTTGTTTAATGGGGGGGGTATTGTATTGGGCTCACTTACAGGGGTGAGTGACTGGGGCCACTGTATGCTTTTTGACTATTACGCAATGCATTGATATCGATGGTTTAAACTGGGAGTGAGGCGTAATGCTCGGTGCTTTGAACATCTTTCAGCCTTGCACAACTCCTCTATTCGCCAAAAACTTCCTCAGGGGTGGCTGCGTCCAAAATTCGTTCGCCCCATTGTTCCAGCATTTCAGTGGTGGCGTTTTCCAACCGTGATTCTACCCACGCAGGCAGGCTGCCAAAACGATGGGTTAACAAGCGTGTTAAGAGTATTACTTCGCCTTGTTTCTTACCTTGCTCTATGCCTTGCTCTTTCCATTCCTTTGTCCATTCGACGACGCGTTCTGCCAACATGGTGTTCATCTCCTGTATTGTGTTTACTTCTGGAATCTCTATGCCTGGCAGACGCGCGGGTAGCAGGACTCTTTTTAGCCAGATAACCAAGGCACGCTGCAGTTCCGCCAGATCTTGTTCATCATACCATTGTCTGGTGGTTTCCATGATGGCCCGGATGTCTTCCGCGGTCTGTGCATTCTCCAGCCGAAATAGTCCGGCTACCAGGTTCTTGAGTGGCTTGAGTTGCTGATCGCTAAATTGACCTTCATCAAGGATCAGGTAGCGCATTCGGGGCGGTAGTCAGCCAGGCCTTCGGGTTGGGGCTGAATCAATTCTTCGATGTCTTGTGCGGCCTGCCAGCGCTTGCTGCCGTTATAAAGAACGAGTGGCAGTACCGGCGGCAGTTGGCCGCTGTCCGGCAGTTGTCGGGCTTTGATGAGATCTTGATAGAGCAGACCAGTGTAGGTCATCATCCTCACGGCCATGTAGTTGTCAACTGTGGACTGGAATTCCAGCAACAAGTAGATGTAGATCCATTCTGTTCCCCAGCACAGCCGCCAGATGATGTCATCTTCACGTCCTCTGAGGTCATCGCTAACGTAACTGCCATTGACCTTTTCGAGGGTGCTGAAATCCAGTTGGTCTACCCATTCTTCATGAATGAATCCTCGCATGAGGTCTCTGACCATTTCGGCATGAGAAAACAGCAGTTTGTAGGAATGGTCGTGGTCGGGCATCGCTTGGCTACAGCTTTATCTAATTATACGGAGTTAGCGTAATTCACGGAATTAAATATTTATCAATGCAGTCATCATATTTTCTTGTTCTTTTTTAGATAAATCAGACCCCATCGGTAAACTAAGCACCTGTGCTGCCGTTTGTTTCGATATCGTTGCAATTTGTTCGTTATATCTTTTGTAGGCAGCTTGCTCATCCAACGCTACAGGATAGTGTATTGCTGTAGGGATAGACTCTCCCTGCAATACCCGCTGCACTTGATCTCTATT
>JAUTBT010029450.1:0-19143 GCA_032361225.1 Lepetodrilus schrolli
CACTTGTGTCACCCCGCCCCCCCCCCGTCTCTCTCTCTCTCTCTCTCTCTCTCTCTCTCTCTCTCTCTCTCTCTCTCTCTCTCTCTCTCTGCAAAATGTTCTACAAATACCAGATGGTATTATGTAATGTCGACTTGCCTGAAAAATGAATATCTTGGGTTTGTCCTTCAGTTGAGGACACACCGTGTCCCTGACCAAGTCCACGATGTCCTTGGTGTAGACCATGTCTCCGTCTACGCCGTGTATCACGTCATGCGGAAGCCCGTGTCGGTCGTATTCGTCGTTGCCGTGGGTGAGGATGGCACAGACGAAGCAGTCGGCGCGGGAGTGGTCGTAGGTCTGACCAGAGACGGCTGTAGACAGAAAACCAATTCCACTTTTTCGGATCAAAGCACTTACTACTTAATATGAAATGAGATGGAGCAGCGCCGTTGTATAATCTGTGTGATGATTCCGAGTTAAAATGGCAGAATTGAGCAATGCCCCTTTACTAAAATAAGAAATATTGTTTGTTTGTTTGTTTGTGTGTGTGTGGGGGGGGGGGGGTGGGGGGGGAGTGCGCGCGCGTGCGTGCGTGTGTCACATAGTGGTATTTGTTGGAGATAAGATGTAATGTGGATTGTGCAATAAACGTTATAAGTTAGATATAGGTATACATGCACGATGCGCTCTAAGTATAATGTTTGTTACGATTAATCATTGTCATGGTGGATCTATAATGAAAGTGAAAGAGAAATGTTGGGGTATAGACTTGCATATCGTGAACGTAGTCTTGAAATGTATACATTTTAGCAAGGTGTCAGTAGTCAATGTTAGATCGTGCACAGCATAAAATGTCGAAGATCATTCTACGGATTCGTCTAGTAGGGTACATGTGCATCTGGTCTCTTGGAGGTTTCCTGTGCAGGATACCCAACAGAAAACCTCAGGAAACCTCCGGGAGACCCGATACACAGGTGGCCCACTAAGATCCCGAATGGATCTTCCAAATGTTTTGCTGTGTACGTGCAATGAGCAACGAGAAGAGCATAACTATACTTCTTCATATAATGATCTCTATCGCTCCTACGCCCTATAATGACATAGGTCATATTATACCTTTTTTGAGTTAACGCTATTCAATGATAAGCAAAGCTATTACAGAAAGCTGGACATAATTCACGGACCTTCCCGGACATTGTCCACCATCTGCGTTCCAGTCAGATCTGTGAACGTAATGACATCAAAGTCCAGAGCCGTGAACATCCGGAGTAACCTTGCGTTGTCGTGTCTGCCTCCAGATCGAGGCTTGTTACCGGAAGTCGTGGTGAAGTTGATGTTGTTGATGATGACTGCCAGGCCCCGCTGGTCGTGGAAGAAGTCGTATTCGTTGTCTCGTTCAAGGAGAGCGATGACTTCTGGTGTGAAGAAATCGACTTCATCGTCGTCGTTTTGTCTATCAATTTTCCAACTTTTAATTTAATATCCACATTTACTGTTTCATATCGATGTGTTAGTACACTTTGAAGAAATGGTGAAGAAAATAAAGCATTATTTTACATGCATAGCTGTTATTTCAAACAAGTTGATGAATTAAGAAACTAATGACATTGCAATCTTCCAAATGCTTACTTAATATTTGCAGTGTTTTATGTAATGGATGCGGTAACAGCACATAATGTCTTATTATCCTGGAAGGACAGAAGCTCTAGAAGCCACATTATTTTTTAAATGGTAAAGAAAGATATTGATCGAGTGGAAATTCACAAAGAAATATCATGCAAGCAGACCAAGTACCGCTATACACATATATTTTTGTTAATGTTTAATAATAATTAGAAAAGCACCAAGTACCGCTATACACATGTATTTTTGTTAATGTTTAATAATAATTAGTAAAGCACCAAGTACCGCTATACACATATATTATTGTTAATGTTTAATAATTAATAAAGCATATTTTGATGTCTACATACTCCACATTCGGTGTCGCTTCCATGTTGCTCGTGATGTTCTCCTGGTAGTTGAAACCAGGCCTGGAGGATAAAAACCTGAAGTAATACTAGCGAGTTATTGATATTATGCCATATAAATATCACGGTGTGTATACGGATTATTATAGTTCTATATTACCTCATTATCAGATGTCATCCACCGATTGCTGATCACAATACTGTCAATGACGGGTACAACAACGACCAGTGGAAATTGATTATATAAACTACAGTGTACATTCACCATTACCCTCTCATTGCTGAAGGCAACCGGAGATTCCCTAAAGTGCGGTCTCAGTGTCTAATCCAGCAATCAGAGGGTTAATACAGGTACTTGTAAGTCTATATATAACTCTTACATAGCAACATATAAATAGTCGTGATAATATTGATCTTTTGTAAGGAATTCAATTTCGATAGTTTAAATGTTTAGACACAGCTCTACATAAGACATATACGTATACACTCTTCATATATGATTGTGTTTGTTGATCTTAAGCATTACCGAAATATATCACAACGAAGTATATACGATTTGAATGAATAAATATCATAACGTTTAACCCTCTCCCTGCTGGATTAGGCACAGTCTCGTATTGCATATATACAAATATACAGCCTCGAATACTGCCGGGCATTTAACAATACCCGATCCTTCATGTATAGTACAACGTATTCATGCATGCAGGCAGGCAGCATACCAATAAACATACCCAATGCTAGGTCAGCTGTGACCAGAAGGTCGAAAAGATTGTCACACACACACACACACACACACACACACACACACACACACACACACACGCACACACTTAATTTCTCCTGTTCATAAACGTTGTAATTTGTAATGTAAATGACCTAATGATAAATACGCAAAATTCCATTGAATATGTGATTCAATCGCATGTTGTTTTCTTACCTTTGAGTGTTTCACATGGCCTGCTAGAATCTGGTTTGATTAAGATACCTCGATGGTGGTGATTTACCGTGATAATAAGACTCTACCTCTGAGCACCGTCAAGCGGGCGGTGATGAAACATTGAACGCACCAAGTGTGCTGGAATGTTAGTATTTGTGGAAGTTCGTATATTATAATTGGTATATATCACATACTGTGAATATACCGCGAATGATTCTGTACACACATACTCCAGCTGGCGCCCGTTGCACAGAACGTTTGTAGCTACAATTGAGTGTAAGTCAAATTTTCGGAACCCGCTACAAATGTAAGTCTGGTTGTATGAACCGCTTTTATCGCTACAATAGTTTTAGCTAACCATATTCTCAAGTATTGTAGCGATAAAAGTGTTATATGCAATGAACTTACACTTGTAGCTGGTTCCGAAATTTTGACTTTCCATCAATTGTAGCTACAACTGTTCCGTGCAACGCGCGCCAGGTTACGTATGCATGTTGCAGAACAGATATTTTATTTACTCTTCAGGAGTTATCCCCCTTCCGAGTATATTTTCAAGTAGGATATATTTGTGAGGTTACTGATTTTTGTTTGTTTGTTTGATGGTAAATGTCGCTTCTTGATCTCGGCTGTGGCTGTGAGAGGTACATTTATTCTTCTTGGTGGTTGACATAAGGACGACTATTTTCTTTAATATTAATATTTAATTACGGTGATGACTTTAGACAAGTCACAATAACACACCAGTACCGAGGACTTGGGCACACATCTGCACTCACAAGTCCCGTCACAGCGTTCTCTCTAGGTCTCGCAGTTGTTCCTCGAATCCCTCCGATATCATTCCAATCTTCCTCATGTCACTGTCTCCGTGTTATATTCCTGAACCTCAGCGTGTCACGATCTTCTAACTGACCTATCGTACTGTTACTAATCATCTAAATCCTTTGCCCCCATGCAACCCTGTTGAGACAGCGTTTCAAATATCAATTTCACCAAATGGTCTGTGACGATACAGTTTACACTGTGTACTTTAAGAAATTCTGATGCTTGTATGTATGTACACCGCTAGGCTGGAAGAATACAGCACACGTTGTTAGTATCTCCAACTGTTAACTTCAGAGCAAGTACGGTCTGTCGTAGTGTTTATTTCAAGAACTATACCAACAACAGCCAGGCAGTATAAATATGGATTTATTCTTCTTAACTATGGCTTGACGAACAACAATCTAATTGCAATCTAAACACTTCGATCTTTCCAGAATCGTTTGTACACTGTACCATGTGAAGATATATCACACTTGCTAATATCAAGGACATTACGGGGAGAAAGAATGCAATCACAGGAATTAATATAATTCATTGAAAATTACTTGAGAGATTATGTTTTTTCTTTTCTCCAAACACAGTTATATAGCAAAGCTTATTAAATATTACTTTAATTCAGAAAGTAGTAGTTGTTAACCATCCATTCTAAAAAAAAGAAAGAATATATGATACATTGTTTTACAATAATTAAATATTTGCTTAATATATATCAACAAAGAATACCCGTTAAAAATGTACAATTACTAGAAATAAATTACACTGCCATACCAGGAGAAAGACAACAAAAATAAATAGGTTAAGTGTTAATTAATATACACAGTGTTGCTGCGTGTTAATTAACGCACACAATGTGGTTGCGTGTTATTCCTGACAGTCAATTATCATGTCAGAATACTACACAACACAAACAATGTTATCATTAAGAACTCAACGATTTTCTATAATATGAAAAGTATATAATATGACAAGGAATGACAAATTAGAAGCTACATCATAATTACTAACTAATTATTACGATACTATTGATTGAAATTATATATATATATATATGCTAAGTCAAGCTGTTAGAACCAATGAATACTGCTCTCTCATGGGTCTATGTTGAAACTATAAAAACATTAAAATGCTCATATAAAAACATAAAAATTCAAGATAACTGGTTGAATATGAAATATGTTTTCGAACTCTCATATAAAAATGACTTTCATGCCATGTATCTGTTAATGAATGGTTCAATGCATGTTGATGATACTATTAACGAACCTCTTAACGAATTCAAATTATCTTGAAGCAGCCGTAAAATAATCAACCATCCTGTTAGAAATGTCAAGCTTCTATTGAACATGACAGTAGAATGCTTATTTTATGAAAGTGAAAATCAATAATAAGTATTAACGATACCTGACAGGTTAGTACTGTTATTCACGTAAATATGATTTGTCTATAATATCTCTCCATTCTTGGATCCTTAAATATAGAACTACCATAATTCATAAATTGTCAACAACAACAAAAAACTGTCATTCTTGAGATCTTGAGGGCGAATGTAATAAACATAACAGAAAATTAGCATCCAGAAAACAAAGTAACTAATAATAATAATCATATTGTATGTACCATGCTTGCCACTGGTGCATAAATTTAACACTTAAAATTCTTTAAGACAAAAGGTTTAAACCTATAACAATCAACATTTGTATAATATTAATATTCTAAAATAAAAGCCAAAACATGAAAATTCACATAGCATCTTGTAAATATATATATATATATATATATATCTGATGAATCGATTTCTGTGACACAAATTCTCAGATAGACATTAGATGAACTATTAAGCACAGTGCTGTATAATGAAGGAATTTCGTATTTCTACATACCATAAAACCAATATAGATCTCAATACTGTGCATTTCAGTGCAAGCACCTCATGACAAAATCCAGTTGGCAATCACTTGACATTCACACTATTAATGATTCTACTAAAAATATCACTTAGACATCAAGCAGATAGACCAAAATATGTTCAATAGTTTACCACAGTAAATAGTAATTAAACATTCATCTGTACAAATAGAACCATATACAGAAAGTTTATGCTTGTATATATCAACAATAACTTTCAATAATACACCACACATACATACACATGGCTTATGATACAATTCAAAGAATTTACAAACACCCAAAGTTGTTATCTACAAATGAGCCCAGGCAACCACCAGGCAATCCTCAGACAATGCAAACATCTGTACACTACATAATGGACTGACATTACAATACTGTCCATCTACAGTCCATCTACAGGACATTATACCTAAACACACCAGCTAGCTGAACAAACTTAAAAAGTTAGACAATCATCAATTACAAGCAAGAATATTTCCAAATTACTTCACTTGCAACATTGATTAAAATTAGAATATTACTTAAAACTTGGGACACGTATTGGAGTTATATTGAATGTTATTAGTCCATTATCATTTTAATATCCATGCATAGAACATCTCTCAATCAGACCTAACAAATCTACAGGTCATTTGACCAATGAAAATGTCTGTAGCTAAATTGACCAATAAAAAAGACTGTGTCTAATTTGACCAATGAACATGTCTATTGAGAGAACCGATACACAATATCTCAGCATTTAGTTGTGATCAGGATGAAGTGCAATCTAAGAAAATGGAATCAATTAAGTAAACCCTGAGCTCTAAAAGATTCATGTACATATAAAATTTCTGAATTGCACCAACCAAAAGTAAAGTTTGTAATTCGGTGGTTACAAACTTTTTGAAGGAAGTTTGATGCTGTCATTGGAGTGACTTTTGGTATTTCCACGACATTATCTGAAAATTTACTGGTTCCCAATGACGCCACTAGATATCAGACAAGCCAGTCACTATGTTCACGCAATGAAAGCTCACATTGAATAACCCTGAGAGTAAATTCACAGAGATGGATTGCTTGGAGTATTCATTAAATTATGCTAAATATTATCATTGGTATTTAATTTTACTACTTGTCTGAAACGTCTTCAGACAGGTATATAGAAACAATTTCCATCATGGAAATATAATTAGATAATTAAAAACTAGATGATTAAAAACTAGATGATAAAAAACTAAGAGCCAGATGTTCCTATGGATACATGTAAATTCAAATGTACATCCATTGCGAGTACACCTGCATGTACGATCATGAAAGTAAACCAATACATCATGATAATTGCTTTCTAAATTCTAGCAATTACCTCATGGAAAGCTCCCGTCTTGTTTGCAAAGTTGAGATCTTTCCAAGACTGTACAGCACTTTCTCAGAGCACAGGGGAAACAAAAACACAAACATGTTTCAATAGTTTCCAAGTAAGAAAAGAATTGTAAATATTCACAATATTAATAACAAACAAAATGTGTTTGATCGGGGGAAAAAACAACATAACAATGACAAAAGGTCACAGTTATGCCTTAATATTAGAGGTATGTATGAACGGAAGATGACAATCTTATCCAATATTCTCATCTCTCTAATATCTGACAACATTCTCTCCAATATCTGACAATTGCTCCGATGCAAGTTCACTGATGGACCTACAGTCAATAGTATGCAAAACAATAGCACTGAATTAATCCGCAGTAAATTTTACCATATATTCAGCTATCTGACAATTCACAGTATATCGTAATCATTAAAAAAATTACATACAATGTCATAACAAAATATCGCTAAATCTGTGTACAAATATATCCTGCTTGTAACAAATGTACAATCAAAATGGCTGCCTGTAACACATGGAGAATCAATGATTTCACTTTAACATTTCCACTACACAGCTGCTCTGTTTTCTGATCATAAAACAAAATAACAATATACAATTTCAACCTATTATTTCTAACAATCAACTTTTCTTGATTTCCTCATGATTAGGAATTGCAATTGTACGTATTAGTATAATACATCTCATTGGACGATTCAAACCCATCTCTGGTAGGGCCCTGAAACCATTGGCTGTGGGTCGATCCACCTGGTTATAATGGAGTCTGTTGTCAAGGAAACGCCATGCCTGACAGGCGCATCCCACATATACTTATACTGAGCTGCGGATGTCTTACTGAAATCTATCTCCTTCTTCTTTTTCTTCTTCTCAGTTTTCACAGTTTCATTTTCCGTATTTCCTGGTGTTTCGTTTTCAGAAGTTTCTTGCATTTTTTCCAACTTTTTCAGCCGGAGCATTTCCATCTTTCGTTCGTTTTTGTACCAACCGTGATGCCGATAATTAAGATTCTTATGCTGATAGAACACAAGACTGATTCTAGTTGGATGGTACCTGTCGGGATGCTTCAGGCCGGTAGTGGCATGGAGTTCTCGTTTGGCGACTTCGAACAGCACGGAGCCGTGACACAGAGCGATCGCAATGCCTCCGATGTGAGGATCGTGAAAGCACTCTTCATTGTACTGCCACTCGCACTTGACTATCGTAGGATCCAGCATCTTATCATTCGGCTCCCGTTGCTGCACCTGCTTATCAAAATTTATCACTGGTTTTTCACCGACTCCATTGCACATGGTATTCCCTGAAACGTCACATGATGCCCTATTATGGAAATCCACAGGATTCATAAATGACTGTCTTACAGCAGTGGAATGTAGGTCTGAGTTATGTGGCAGTGCGGGACATTGCATAGTAGGATGTTCCGACGGATGGTGCCTATCCTGAGTGGAGAGAGGACCTGAGGACGGCCCTAACTGTGGTGTATATGATGACGGTATGTTGGATATCTCCAATGGAGGTCGAGAAGGATCGACTGCTGAGCATGGTGGAGGTCCTGAGGTCATTCCAGATTGAGGACAATGAGGATAGGACTGAGGTCTTTCTGATGGAACGCCTGAATGAGGTCGTAATGGAACGTCTTGTGACGGTATGCCTGGACTAGGTTGAGTCATTGGAGTGGGCTGGGAAGCCATGGCTTGCGATGAAAATGGGTGAGGGGCGCCATTTTGCATCATAGCGGCGGCAGACAGCATGTCAAGAGGAGATGAGAATGGATTATTTGATGCTGGGCATTGTTGTTGTTCCTGAGACATGTGATTTGCGTTATGATGATTCAATGTGCTATGGACATTATTGGCATCTCCGTGACTCTTATTGGCTGACAAATCCATTCCGTTTGTCAGACTATGAATATGACCTGGGTGAAGTTGACTTTGATCTGATGGATGCTTTTGCAGATTTGTAACATCCTTTTCCAATTTGACACGGTTGTTAGTACCAATGTTTTGATTTTTCTTCTGTGACATCTTATTTGTAACCCATTTCGCCAAGAAGCTTCCTGGAGGAAATGTTCCGTTAGCATAAAAGTAGTCCCAGAATTTGCCATAGATTTCATTGAATCCAGGGATGTCTGAGTGCATCATCAGACTTTCAAAGGAAACCCGCTCATTGCTGTCATGTTTCATTAAATCTTCAAATATAATCTTCTGGTCCTTCTCTGGAGACACCTCAGTAGATGTAGGTTGGCTGGAATCATGAAGTGCTGCAAGCATGTTCTCCTGTTCCTTCTTCTTCTTGGCTGCTGGGCTGTCCTTCTTTGCATTCTTGCCCCTCTTCTTGGGTGTGAGGGAGTGTGCTCTCATCTTGGCTTCAATGGGAAAGTTGGCCAAGACTTCAATAGATCCATTCCTGATTTTTTCCTTTTGTCCCTCCTCGCTCCCGTATTCATCCGTGGGATCTGGGATGTACATGGGCAAGACGTGGAGTTGCTCATCATCAGCCTTGTCAAACCCACGGTGCTTGGTCAGTGTGACCACCTGGAATTAAACATACAAACTTTTACTCCTTTTACATCCATAAACTCCTGCACTTATATAAAGAAGTTTGAAGATTTCATTTACATTGGAGTTCAGAATCGTTTTCAAGATTATTTTGCTTATATCACAGCTTAGCAGTATATGGAATGTGGAAGGTGGCAATGCCCATTGAATTAAGTGTTGCAGTGAACCTGCAAGCTCCAGCTGGTACTGATTAACCAAGGGTAATAACTGCACTGCAACAGTACAGACAGAGTATCCAATAATGTCCACATTATTGATACCGGGTCCGCCAGGGTGGGTTTCGAACTCGGAATCTTTGGCTCTGCAGTCTGATGACCTACCACTGTGCTACCACCTGCCCTCCGTCACGATTGAGGTTAAGGAACATCTCAGATGGAGGAGACAACTGCTGAGTGTCAACGTACCACAGTGCTGCCGTTGTTCATGTTGTGGAAATCTTTGTGAGCATGGGCACAAAAGTCCACACAGGCTGTCACGCCGCCGAATGGACGGTCCTCGTTAGACCCTAGACGACACTCCCCTCCCTCCACCTGGAAATGGCACTGAAAAACAATGATAAATGGTTGATATAATAATAATAATAATAATAATAACAATAACATCAATAATATTAATAATGTGTATATTAATAATGTGGGAAATCCACATTCAAATGCATGTCCAAAGCATTACATATTATTGATTAATTGAATTAATACCTTCCATCGCAGCAGAAACATTTCACCCATGAGATGTCAGGACCACACTGTACCAGATCAACGCGAGGGTCAAGAGATGTCAGGACCACACTGTACCAGATCAACGCGAGGGTCAAGAGATGTCAGGACTACACTGTACCAGGTCAATGCGAGGGTCTAGAGATGTCAGGACTACACTGTACCAGATCAACGTGAGGTTCTAAAGATGTCAGGACTACACTGTACCAGGTCAATGCGAGGGTCTAGAGATGTCAGGACCACACTGTACCAGATCAATGCGAGGGTCTAGAGATGTCAGGACCACACTGTACCAGATCAACACGAGGGTCAAGAGATGTCAAGACTACACTGTACCAGATCAACGCGAGGGTCAAGAGATGTCAGGACTACACTGTACCAGATCAATGCGAGGGTCAAGAGATGCCAGGACTACACTGTACCAGATCAACGCGAGGGTCTAGAGATGTCAGGACCACACTGTACCAGATCAACGCGAGGGTCTAGAGATGTCAGGACTACACTGTACCAGGTCAACGCGAGGTTCTAGAGATGTCAGGACTACACTGTACCAGGTCAACGCGAGGGTCTAGAGATGTCATGACTATACTGTACCTGATTTCTGTGGGCGGCAGGAGCGACTGTCTGATACAAAGGCCCTACTTTGGTGGCCAGGTTCTGCAATCGTTGCTCCAGATCTGTTTCCTGGAATAACACAAAATACTCCACTATTAATTGAACATCACTCTTAATTCTCCAAGTATAATGTGATAAAAAAATTATTAATGGATGATAACAATATTTTGGTCACATTTATTGGCAACTGTAAGGATGATGGGACAGTAGGATAGCTGGAGTACAGAGGTGAAAGGTGAAAGCGTAATTTACAGTTGAGACTTCTGCTCTCAGGATCTGTGTGATTTACACATTGAACAAACCTTTTGTGGGTCTTTCAATCTGAACTTCCTGGCATCGCGACTTCGGGCAAACTTGCAGCCATTGAAGTACATACTCCAGGAACACCCGAATGAGAAGGAAGCTCCCCTTCTGACCAAGTCTATGCCTTGACAAGCGCAGGTTTTCCTGAAATAGCAGAATAGTATTGACATAGAAGCTGAAGGTCATGAGTTGCATAGCTGAATGTGCAGATAAATTGAGGAAATCTAAGATTTTTCTTCTGATAATACAACAACAATTAAATTGTTATCTTTTGATGAATTTTGAGATGGCCGAATTGAAAACATGTCCTCTAAAATCTACAGCTGCACCATGTTGAAAATATTGACACCAACATGGCATATGACACTGTTGACAACTTGGTCTATGACACTGATGCTAACATAATCTATGCCATTGATGCCAACTATGCCATTGATGTCAACTTGGTCTATGACAACATGGTCTATGACATTGATGCCAACTATGACATTGATGTCAACTTGGTCTATGACACTGTTGACAACTTTATCTATGACACTGATGCCAACATAATCTATGACATTGATGCCAACTATGCCATTGATGTCAACTTGGTCTGACACTGATGACAACATGGTCTATGCCATTCATGCCAACATGGTCTGATATTGATGCCAACATGGTCAACAACAATGATGGCAACACAATTTATACCATAGACTAAAACTAGGACTCTGTTATGTAATTCAACATGGACTGCAACATGTAATCAAAATTAACCTCAACATGCAAATTCAACTCAAGATTCTAACCCAGATATCACAAAGCAGGTAAGTGTACATATACTGTAAAACAGGAATCATTGCAATATTGTCAGCAAATGCATTGAAATGGCACATGTAACGTTATGATGCCACTTCCATTTCAAGTAAAAGCCAGTAAAATACCACTTTTGAGTAAAATCCGGAAAATGAAAACAAAAACAATTTAATCGACACGTCAGCTCAGTAAAACATAATACTAGTGCTACTGGCACAAATCTAATCACTGGAGACATGACCATCGCACATGCGTTATTAACGGATTAGCACGTGACTGTAGGCTCCGAGGTTTGTCAACTCATTGATGCCATAGTTACTGCCACACTATTGTCCACTTTGGAAAATGAAAATAATTATATTTATTATAGTCCGCCGACAGTGTACTAGTATCTAGAAAATAATAATAATAAATGGTGAAGGAAATAGTCATGGAGAAAGACCGACAGGCAATGGTTGACACAAAGTCGAAGCCAATTTGATTTGTTACTGGTAAACATGTATAATAAAGTCTAATTTATAACAACTACTGCTAATGACAGGCAGTACTTTGAAAATAAGTATGTATTTAGATCTAAACAAATGTGTAGTGGTGTTTATAACAATTATTGACCATTATATTGATCAATTATATTTCTTTTCTGTCAACCGATTATTCATAATCTCAAATTATTATTATTTTTTATATTTGACCCGACCGACTGGCCAAAATATCAAATTATAATTATTTTTATTTTCGACCGCCTGAACAAAAATCATCACAGAAACATCCGTAAACCAGGCAATCAAATAACTATGGCCTAAATAACTTAGTAGTAGTAGTAGTAGTAGTAGGTTCTCACCTCTCGTTGGTTCCACACCTCCTCTCAGTCTCAAAGCCATACTTGGTGACATTTTCCCTGAGGTAGCTGTACAGATCATCGGCGGTATCACTGGCTACGCCCTCCCAAGCGACGATGTTGCAGATGATGAAGGCGTCGGCACAGAAGTGTCCTGGGCGGTGGTGACACACACATAGGTACTTCTCCTCTGGCCCAGACCGCCTGATAATCCACTTGGCTATTGGGCAGCCCAGGGCGCTCTTCCCTTCCCGACCAGAGTAGATGATCTTCTCTATCCTCAGAGCTTTGCCAGTCACGCCAGTTCTGTCACGGGACATTTGAGAACATAACATTTGAGAAAATGACATTTGAGAACATGACATTGGTTATATTTGACAGCATGACATTGATTACATTTGAGAGCATGACATTTGAGAACTTGACATTGATGACATTTGAGAACATAGATTTTGGTTAAATTTCAGAACATGACATATGAGAACAGGACATTGCTGACATCTAAAACCATGGACATTGATGACATTTCAGAACATTAAATCATGGCTAGCTATTTACCAGCCGGACTTTATAATCTGGATAATGATAGCTTGGAGCATTATATGGCATATAAAGTACAGCTGAGGGCATATAAAGCACAGTGAAAGTGGAACAATTTGGGACTACTTTCACTTGAGATATTTTGTAAATAAATGTGCCTTGCGTTGGACACGAACCGGCAACGACGGAATCACTCAAATAAAATGAATCCATGTACACTACCGACTGTGCTAACAAGGCTAACGATAAATCACGAATGTTTTTGCACTGCACAATCGGAATAATTATTTTGAATTGGAAATGTAAACACTTTGTTCTGTATTTCCACAATACTTGTCCTAATTGTTGATCATAGTGATAACAATGAAAACCGGTGCAGTTTATTTTGATGTAAAATAAATATGCATGCTCTCTGGGAGACGATACTATTTACTGTTTTATATTCAAACACATATGCAGGGCTCGTCTGTCTAAAATAACAAATATATGACAGATTCATACGAGTATTGTTTTGACTATCAATTAAAGAAATGGTGCATCATGTTTCTTGATACAAGTAATTCCCATTAACAGTTCTGTATCATTAGGCACAAGATCCCCTTTATGAAGTTTGTGATGGCTAGTGTAATTTGTTCTGAATGCAGGTGCTGAGACGACATATACACAGACAGCACGTGAGAATGCAAGCGTAAATATTCCTATAGGCACGGACAAAACGCGATATTGTGTAAGTATTCTGAATTCAAGTGTTACTATTCACACATGCACGGAAAACACGTCAAGTCTGCTGTATCGGTGTTCAAGCGATATCTCGCTTTCCAACATGACCACGCCTTTCAGGATCTCTCAGATTGCATAAATTTACATAATAGTTCCACACATTTCCAATAATATCTCTCATAAAAGTAACATTATAGAATTTAATTTTGAAGCCATGATTTAAAACAGTTAATACCCTCAGAGACTGGTCTCTCATAATGGCCAGGCTCGGATAATAACCTAGGAGCTTCGCACCTCGGCTACTATCCAAGTCTGTCAACGATGAGAGACCGTCTCCTCGTGCATTAACTATATATTAATTACCATTTTAGTAAAAATATGAGGCATTAATTTCAGGATTAAATAGATTGAAATTATATTACTATGTGCTGAATATAGTACTTTAATGCAAAATATATTTTTTCTTAAATGGTTAACTTGATTGTGTTTGTTATAAATATGCAGGCATATGCAGTTCACCATCCTGGAAATCATGGTCTCAGAATACACATACCTCTGTTCCATCAACTTTCTAATGGCCGAGACACTGGGTCCCGATCCTAGCTGTGTATAGTAGGGACCCTCTGTGCTCTCATTGGAAACACCTGAAAGACACCAAGCACACTGTGATAACCCTCCTCCACCATCAGAAATTCCATACAGTCACCAATGCACAACTCCAAAACCTTACGTCAGCTTCCCACTGAACACAAATAAGTATAGATTATGTTTCTTAAGATGGGAAACATTTGTGACCTCATGAATTACTGACAGTCAACATGACATAAAATTATATTTACAATTCATTGGGCCATTTATTGGGCCATTCTTAAAACGTTCTGCTAACAGGATCAGGACGGTACTGGACTGACCACTGCAATAGGATGGACAAACTTACCATTTGGTCCAAGGCAGTTACAGTGAGGGATCTCCACCGTGTTGTTTTTCAGTCTGTCAAAGAGTTCCTCCTCAACAGACCCTGGCTTCAATGGAAGATCTTCACACATCAGTTCTGTGTCTTCCATGCCAAAGTTAACATTGACCTTCTCAACAGCTGATGTTGTTTGTGGCATCTTCTCCTCTGGACCGACAGATTTCTCTGGAGAAGATGTCAAGTTGCTCACATCCATCTTGTTGCTGACTGGATGCTGATTGAGAGCTGATGGAACAGACAGGGGCACTGGCTTAATGTCATGAGGAGGCCCGTAGTTGGTGGACGACAATTCTGGATTCTTACCGAACATTTCATTGATTGTAACACTAGTTGTTGGGGTCTTCCCATGTTCACTTTCTGGTTGATTTGGTACGACATTTACTTCCTGATATAAACTGCTGAAAGCTTCTTCATCTTTACTCAGATATGCATTCAACATACCAGATGGAATGTCCAACTTAGGACCATCAAAGTTGGATTCATTTAAAGAAGTGTCAAAAAGATTCTGAAGAGAAGCCTGAAGGTTTGCTAATGGATTGAATGTCTTTTCGGGACCGTCATGTTGAATATACTCTTTCTGAGGTTTTTTTGCATCAGTTATTGTACTGGCAGTGATGGAGCTCATTCCACTGGCTACCACAGAACTCATGACGTGTGTCGAAGAAGTTGTTTGTGTAACAGGCATCTGAGACATTGATGAAAGACTTGTGGAGTTGTGATATGTAGATGATGTTATAGTTTGCCCTGGAGCTGGCATATTCCCTGGTAGTGTTTGTGACAACCGAGATCCTTCTGAATGTGGGGATGACGTTGCAGACTCGGACAACTGACCTCCATCATTATTTAGGAGCATATTCTGGCAGTGTAGTGAGTTTATCTCTCCTTTAGACTCGCATTGATTACAGCAGAACTTTGAGGGCATCTGTTTGTCACATCTTTCAGCATGCTTATGGATATGTAAACCGCGAGGTTTCGATTCTTGAACCGAATTCTTAGATAAATTTTGATAGTGGATAATGCTAAATTCGTCATCATGGAAACTGAATGGATCTTCTACAGTTTTTTCACAGTCATTCTGTGGGAGCTCCTTTGAAACACTAGCACTATTAACACTAATATCACACGTTTTAGAATTTGGCAACAAAGGAGCCTCAACTTTATCCTTGATAGATGTCAGGATTTGAGCAACAGTTGTCTCATCCTCCTTCTCTTTGTTGACATCCGTGTCCATCGGGGCGGCAGCTGCAGCCAAGAGTGGAAGCGGACCAGTATCTGCCAGTTTGCCAGTGACAGGCACGGGTGTCTGTGCATCAGGTTTCTTCCTAATTCTCTTCTTTTTCTTAGGTTCGGTATCAGGAGTCATGCTGTTGGCAGGTCTTTTCTGCTTGGGTTTCTTGGCAACATCCGCTGGAAGTGGCATGACTTCTTCCATTGGCTTGGTGTTTTGGTCAAGGAAGTACTGATACTGAGGAAACATGGAGAGAAGCTTGCGGTCAATTTCAGATTCCATGAGATCCGATATTTTGGTCTTCTCAGGAGGCTTGTCCACCTTTGGTTTAGGTTTTCTGACCCTCTTGGGCTTTGGTGGTTGATTTACTTGATTGGACTGTCCATTCTGTACATTTGGGTTCATGGCAGGGAACGGTGGATTGCTCTGATTTGCTCCCTGGTATTTCTGAGCTTGTGGAGGTACTGGTGGTGGAGGCATTTGTTGGTAGGCTTCCTGCTGCCTTTGCTGATGAGCTTGATTTTCAGAATGAAATGGTGCTGGTGGATTGATATTTCGTTGACTTTCAATTTGCTCTTGTTGATGTTTCTGGGCAGTTTCTATATTTGAAGGAAGACCAAATGGCTGTTGTTGATGTTCACTTGGTGGATGTGTCTCGTGTTCTTGTTTATATGGATTTACCAAAGGCATCATATTTATGGGTTGAGTGTGGTGCCCCATTTGCTCTGGTTCATGTTGAAGATTATTCACATCATGAGGTGAAATTTGTGCCCTATTTAAATGTGGATTATTTTGATTCATCTGACTATGTTGTTGATGAAATGATTGCTTTAAGTGCCTTGATGGATCATGTGACAAATTTTGTGGATCTTGATGTAACATTTCAGGAGCCTGGTTGTTCTCTTGTCTTTCATATTGAAATGTGTTTTCAAAGTGCTGATTAATTAATTGCTGATGTTGCTGCTGCCCTTGATGATGCATTGGCTCCTGTTTCATTGGAGGATGTCCCTGAGGAGGCTGCTGCTGCTGCTGAAGATGGTGGACAAACTGCTGCTGCTGCTGAAGAATATGCTGTAGATGTAGATGCTGCTGCTGTTCATGATGCTGGGCCATGTCCTGAACCTCCAGCCTGGAGTTTGGCATCGAGATAGGTCTGGAGGGAGGTCGGGATGGAGGTCGAGGTGATGCAGGAGCAGACATCATGGCAGTGGACATGGGCATAGATGGGAAACCATTCTGCAGATCCTGTAATCAAAGGAAAATATCAGCATATCAGCAACCGATTGGAATATCATATGGTTAATGGTAATATATGTTAACAGAAGGAAATCCCACTCACATCTGTCCATGTACTGTATAACAAGTGTGAACAAGAACTGTAACTAACTGATAATACCTTTGTAATGCTTTCTACATACATTAATTATTGTTTGACAATAAGAGGAACAGATGAAGTGGGTACTAGGGCAGTCAGGACTGTTATAGGTGGTAAGGGAATAATGATAATCCAGTATCTAGGAAAGATTCAAATGAATGTCAATATATCCTCATTGGTCAGGTTACATCCCAGCACCAGGCCCCGTTTATAACACTTTTTAGAGTAAAAGTTTGTTCACAAATACAATTTGAGCTTGAGCATGAAATCCTACTTGAAAGGTTTTGCAATCGCTTGACCAGGCCCTGAGATTACGAAACTTGTTTAGTACGATTTCATGCTCAAGCTAAACATTTATGTGGGGATTTGTGAACAGAACGTTGAGTTGAGCATGAAATAGTACTCAAAAAGGTTTCGTAATCTCGGGGCCAGGTCTTTGAGTATGTTGGAAAACAAGGGGAAGTAATTACACATTGGAGCACTTTGTGTGTAGATTTATAGACAGGTGGTAGCAGCATGTGCTTAGTTTGTATAAAATGTGGTATACTTGCTTATAGTAGTGAAACTGCTTATAGACCTTTGGTATGATCATATATAGGCCAGTATGATCATATATGACAGCATAATGACAATGGACATTATGATCACACAGGACAGTATTATTACTAGGACAGTATTATCATATGGGACAGTATGATCATACACATGATATAGAACATTATGATCATAAAGGACAATACAATCATATAGGACATATGACAGCATATTATATTATGATCACACGGGACAGTATTATCACTAGGACAGTATTATAATATAGGACAATATGATCATAAAGAACAGAATGATCATATAGGACAGTATGATCATGGAGTGGATGTCACATACTGTATGATCTATTTGGACATAAACTTCATGTCTAAAGTCTGTCTAATGTTGCCATTCTGAACAGTGTTCCCAGCAAACCCGTTCCCCTCACATAAAATGACATAAGCATTCTCATTCTTCTCTGCATGAGTGAACACAAACAAACTTATATCCTACTTTCTGGTGACATTATAGCCACAAACACTGAGATGATTGCACAGGCCAAGGGTTGCGGTAAAAACCACAAGCTAGATGGCTAGTCGGCAAATGATCAATAACCTGACCGGCCTTCAGCCATTCAATCCACAGTTGACCCCAGGCACTCTGCACATTCTGTATGCCTGAATGGCCTCTGTGTCAATACCACTGTCCGGTCAACACTCAGCTCTGGCCATTCAGTCCTAACTCACAGCAACACTCAGCTCTGGCCATTCAGTTTTAACTCACAGCAACACTCAGCTCTGGCCATTCAGTCCTAACTCACAGCAACACTCAGCTCTGGTCATTCAGTCCTAACTCACAGCAACACTCAGCTATGGCCATTCAGTCCTAACTCACAGCAACACTCAGCTCTGGCCATTCAGTCCTAACTCACAGCAACACTCAGCTCTGGTCATTCAGTCCTAA
>JAUTBT010029461.1:0-19141 GCA_032361225.1 Lepetodrilus schrolli
GCAAATAGCACACAAAAGAATTTACATATATATATATGTGTGTGTGTGTGTGTGTGTGTGTGTGTGTGTGTGTGTGTCTGTGTATGTGTGTGTGTGTACATGCTAGAACTGCTATCGTCCATACACCTACTTGACAAATCCTTTGTGTACCATTCGCTGGATTCTTTATAGATGGCCCAGGACTTGGTGGAGTTGATGTTGCCATATGGGCCACAGCAGCGGAACTAATGAGATGTTGCAAAATTAAAGGTAAAAATTATAATTAAATTATTCAAAATGTAAACACTATAAAATAGCTTGCACAAAAATCATCTCAAAATATTTATTGCTTAAATGAACTGCCTGTGTGGCATAGTGGTTAGAGTATCGACCAGGAGAGTCGTAGGTTGGAAATTCGAGCCCCGGCCACGCCGTACCTGAAGATGTTAAACGATGATACTTGTTATTCCCCTGTTTGATGTTCAGCATTAAATGGGTAAATGAAGGGATTGGTCAACTCAGAATCAGCATAATGCATCCATGTTACAACTACGGTAAGCCATTCCAGTGACCTATCACTAAGTCTATGAAACCAGAGTTTCACTACCAGGACTTGTACATACAAAACATTCGAACTATGATATAAAATTGAGTAAAATAATCTTGAAAGCGGCCCAAAACAACAATCCAACCAACCATCCGATCTATGAAATGTATGTTAACTCACTGTCTGTTGTATCCTGTCCCACGACTTAGTGATGTCGTCGTTCTTGGAGTTTTCAGGCAGATTCACACCATAGTTATGTGTGACCGTGTCCTCTAGCCTGGCCTTGACCTTATCCTCTAGCTGCAGAAGACATCAGAAGACAGGCATAACAAATGTATTATTCAATTTGATGTAGCCATGTGTGATATAAGATGCTGCTACTGGCCTCGGCCAGAGGGTTGTTACCAATTTGGCTCAGTCGGTAGAGCTTTGGATCCCAGGATTGACATGGTCCTCTGTTACAATGGCGCCCATAGTAAAATGGTAAAATTCATCACTAGAGGCATAGATTCTTAAATGTCATCTATGTATTAGACAATCTATTTACAAGATCAATTCAATATTTGATATTAGACATGTATGTGTACCTCTCCTATCAGCACATATCCTAGAATGCCGGCCACAAACAGACTGACTGCCAGGAATGACAGCAATCCAAGGTGCTGGAAAACATTTAGACCTTTCCATTGGATTCACATGATCAGGTACACATGATATTAATACACTTGATTGTTATTCCATATATTATTATTATTATTATTATTACTACTACTACTACTGTACTGTACTGTACTAAGATACTTGTAAGAATCTTAAAAGCAGCTCTAAACCCCAATTTAAAAAATAAAAACATAAAAAAATCTACTACTGTTATTATTAATATTATTATTATTATTTTTACTATGGTATTGCTATTATTATTACTGTTGTTGTTATTATTATTATGCTTTTTATTTAATTTATTTTTGTTATATATACAATAATATGACCAAGAAAAAAAAGCATTTTCATGATAAAACAATATATGAAATGTATATTTTATCTCCTTTCTTGGAAACTCCTTACCAATCCCATGAGGCACTTGTACTGTGTGCAAACTCCACACAGGCCCATGAAGGTGATGAGGAGAATTCCCACTCCTAGGCCAACCAGAAGGAAGGAGTCGACCTCATAGAGCGGCACGTCAATCAGGGTAGACAACTGCTTGCTACCGTACTCTGACTCATGAGTCCATATTCCTATACTCAGAATGGCGACACCACAGACCTAAAACAAGAATGAGTGAATATTTGTAGCTATGATTGTTCTGTGGAACAGGACCCAGGTGTCCCCTCCACGCACTAGCTGAGTACGATCATGCTTAACTTCCAAACTGAAAAGTCTCTGTGCAATGCATGGGAACATTGATGTGCCACCACACATTACATGCATGTATAACGTACGATTCTGCTACTAAATGTGCAATAATAAATGTTAATAATAAAACCGTAATAATTTCAGGTAAACAAGATAAAAACAGGTATAACTGACCAGGTCAACAAGCAGTGAGGCGATCAGGAGGTACTTGACCCATTTGGCAAACTTTGACTGCAACATACGGCTGGATTCAAACCCAGCAATGATGTGTGACTCATCCTGCGGTTCTAGGCTGGAGAACGTCATCACTTTGTCAGTGTGGAACCTGCAACATTCAATGTCAACATTAACGTCAGTGGCAAATGGTCTTACCTTCAACTTTGAGGATGACTGATCAGCAAGGTTAATCAAGAAATAATACTGAATTAAAGTAATGTCAGAAATAGAACAGAATTGAATTTAGCTGATCATGTTTTTAATTTTACATCATTGTGAATTCTTCAAGTATGAAATTAAAATATGTTGACCTGTTGTATTAATAACCTATTAAATATGTATCTGGAATAAATCTTGTACTTTAGTCTTGAAAATAGCAAATTCATAACAGAAATGAAATGATATGCAATATAACACAGATTATAGCTTTTATATTGCAACTACAAATAGCTTATCTAGAAATGCATGTGCCTTACATGCACATTGTGATGGGGACTGTATCAAAAGTTTATGTGTCATCACTGGAGTCTGTGTTGTTCAGATGGATAATGATTAAATCAACTTTACTGCGGTGGACACAATCACTTTGCGAACGGTAGTCAACTATCCTTAAAGCAATTTAATACTGTATATATTTTAATTGTGTTAATTATCCACTTTCTCATTTAAACTATGGCTGTAAATACAAATAACAAATATCAATGTTTGGCAAAAATTTGTCACTGAAATTAAAGATAACAGTTAGAGAGATTATTTGCTTATATTATAGTCTGTTTTAATGAATACCTGTTTGGACTTGGTTAAGCTGAAATCTAACAAACATTCATCAATTTTCCTTCAGTAAAGTACTTGATTAAATGAATAGTGGGTTGAATTTTATGAAATCATAGGTAGGTTGTACTTCATTAACGATACATTGTTAATTACATGACATCTATATGCCATACCTTGTATCTGTATTAGAAAAATTATTTCTATTTCTGTCATTACTATAGTAGTACAGTAAGAAAGGAAAAAAGAGAAGAAAAAATTGCACATCAATATGCATCCCCTTCCCAGATATTATAGCTCGAGATTCCTCTAACCTTCCCTACTGACCATAGCCTACATATTTATATGTGTATGATCAACAGGGAAGGGTAGAGGACTCGAGCTACCCAGATATAAGCACTGCATTAAAGTTACCTCTGTCATCATGATTATAATTCCTCCTTTATTATATATACTCAACACAATTAATTAAGGGCCAGCAGATATTTTGTGGGGGAAGCTATCTACCAAATTTAGGTATCTGATGCCATTGTTCTTCCAGTGTGTGTGCACACTCTTGAAGAGGGTTTAGATCCACCAGGCTGACACGAGGTGTTAGTCACGGTTAATCACAGAAGGTCGGCCTGATGGTATTTATTGAAATACTGTGATTTTACATATGCCCGTTTTAATTATTGGTAATATAAAGAGCTATATTTGTAAGAATCTGAGCTTTCAGGCATGAAAAGCCATGCAAACCCATCGAAATGTATACATCAAACAGAGTAGGGTTATTGGCTTCATGGGGTTCCATTTTGTATATTTCACATCTAGTGTCGGCCTGGCAGGGTACACCCTTGAAGAGTGCCTGTAGCCTGTAAATTCATATCTCCAAAAAGGCTACTGGCCCTTAATTAATTTTGTTGAGTATTATATAGTAAAAAGTATAATGCTATATCCTGGATGGTACAAATTATTATGGAATAATTACATTACATATTATAATATTATATATTGAACCCAAACTGAGCAGTACTATCTAGTTATTAACAGGGTACAAAGTGGCTGTAGCTGTGGTTCTGTATCTCTATTTGTGTCCTATTATTATGTTTACATTTTGTATTGTCTATGATGCCAATAAAAAAAATTAAACAAACAGTGCGTGAGGCAGTTCCGGATAACGGGTATTCCAGATCACGCCCTCACTCAAGATAATACGGAGGAAGTGTCGGTTGTTTCTAGGCTGTATGCATGACATAACGTCTAGAAACAACAGTGGACACTTTGTCCGCATTATTGTGAGTAAGTGATAGTGTGATCTGGATACCCGTGATCCGGAGCTGCCTCTCAAACTGTAGTAATAGGACACACGTAGAGATACGCAACTGCAGTTAAAAGTGGCTGGTGCTCAGTGATATATTCAATATTGATAGTATACCTTTACCAGCTGTTTACTATCCAGTTGCAAATGCCTGTGACATAAACTGTTCATAAATGTACTACACATAATACATCCACCTCTCTTAATTTGTACAGTTCCCTCTATTAATTATCATATCTTTTGGAAAAGACAAAGAAACATATTGCAATAATTTAAAGTAAAATATGTGTTGTCTTAGGGAAAGGATATTGATTTACCTAAGTTTCCCGTTAAACACATTATTAGTATTTAATGTTTATTAGCAAATCAATCAATTTCTGGATCGATTCTTTCTCTGCGAGATCTCACCTGTTTGGATCGATATCAATGCAGTAACTAGTGGAGGTTGTTGCCAGTCTTTACATAACCCTGTCTTCACATGCGGATATGTATAGGCCTGACAGTACTCGATGTGTGCGTGCATTCACATAATAGGAACGTAACTTATCGTCGTCCCGCTCTGGAGACGATGTAAACAATACCGTTACCTTCCGAGTACCTGTAATCACCGAGTTACCTGCCCGTCAGTTGGAACTATGCCGTTGAACCATGAGGATCTCGGATATTTTGTATAGTTTGAAACAGAGTTACTTCCCTTCAATCACATTTAGCTTTTCAAAATACGAAATATAAAAAAGGATTTATTAAACAATATCAATTTAAAAATAATAATAATGTAATCATGCTTATCAAATCCTAACAATCAACGAAAATAATCACATGCACTGTATTAAATCTATAATAATGTGTGCACTATACATAATCAAATATGATATCTAAATGGAATGGAGACGATATCAGTTCTTTAAATGAGATTTAATAATAGCCTACTAAATTAACCCTAGGCCTACTCAGTAGGGCAAACCGTAGCTATTCTAAATATTCTTCATTTATCAACCTACAACTGGCATATTATTATATGAATATGGATCATTATCATTGTTATTGCATACCCCATTGTCAGACATTACAATCATAAACGATCTATAATGGTATTAACATTATCACACAAAATTATTGTATTTATGGCTACCTCCAGTTTGATTTTTATTCTCCAAGACAAATACTACATTATGTTCAAAGCTGTGTTTATTAATAATTCATTTACAGTCTGGCACTTGGGGATACAATATAATACATGCTCCATATAGTGCCTAGGCATATATGTAGGCCTATGTCATCTTCTAGATGAAGCCAATGGCATTATGCAATACGTCATCATCTCAGTTCGCAGATGATAAATCTTTCTACCTAGACTACATTAGTCCTTGTCAAAAACTTGAAGTGCCAACTTAAAAATAATTGTGAAGAAATCATTAAAACTCGAAAAAAATTGCTACGAAAAGTCTTTCACAAGGATTACTAGGCTACATGTGTTACTTTTAAAGATAAATTGTAGACACCAAATGTAGAGGTTGCAAAAAAACATATTTTCTTGAAAGAACATTCTCTTTGGGACTCTTAAACCAGGCTCTCGTGGAAAGTCATCACATAAACACCTGCAGTAAAAGAGTATATTTACAATATTGCAATTTTACTGTTATCATGGATGACAAACAGTTCCAAGAAACGCAGAGTTTAATTACAGAATCCACATTCTAATTCCTGCTGATGTTAACAGCAACAGTCACAGAGTCTAAGCAATTATCTCAACGTGTGATACTCCGGTGTTTATAACATACCGATTTCTTTATGAATACAGACTTAATTAAAATTTGACTGAGATACTAAACAAATGAGAAGGATAAAAGCATGCTGATTTAAAAAAAATTAATATGACAGTCGTTTGTCGAGCCTCTGATGTTTCAGAAGGACGTTTGACACCGCCGCGTGTTTGCCTTCTCTGAACCTGGTCATTTCATCGGTTCTGTCTTCTATCCGCGGCTCCTGCATGTCCTCTCCGATCAGCCTTTGATAAGTGAGTGCCCAATTATGACGTTTTGTGCTTTCAAAGCACTATTCGATTACTTTTCAAAGATGAAAGCTGGAATTCATCGTCGCCGGTCTGCCAGAGCAAACGCACCGGAAGCCAAGGCTGTAATGAAAGTCACGTGACTGAAATTGTCTCTTTTGGCAGGAATTGATGACGGAATGTAAAGATTTGAACATGCCGACTTTTTATAGCAGTTCAGAACGTAATTCAGTTTCGCGAACGATCGCCTTTCTATAATATCCGACCCTTCTGTCCGTTAGGACGAGAGCGTGCTTAGATCAATGTTCCCGCCATTTCATGTTACATTGACAGAATCGACCATTTTAGTTGGAACACGCAAGAGGGGGGGACCCCTGCTGGTAGTCTGGTCGTGTTTCGACTTCCCCAATCGCAGAAGTTGATGGCCGGTAACCAGTCAATCAACGTCACCGTTGGATCGTTGTGGAGGCAACACCATCAGCCCCCCAGAAGGCCCAGCCCCTTCTCCCAGTCGTCTCCAAACCATCGATTGCACAGCAGCGGTGCTTCCACGCTTCACATCCCCCTCGCCGCTAAAAGTGAACCGACACTTTCTTGTTCCCGCTGAGACCGTCTCTAGAAAGAAGGTTTGAAGACCAAGAGTATAGACTTATTGACGCTTTTGAAATTCTACCATATTTTACACGCAAGTCCGACGACCTGTTAGATGAATCAGAGAGTGTATTTATAGAAGTTCAACAAAACATGAGAACAGACGTAGATGGATGTTCTCTTAGGACATTTTAAAATATCGATGCAATTCAAACGTGCACACATGACAACCGGCTTTTACTACAAGTCCGCATTCGACTAAAAAAAACTTAGTTATAATTATAATATATCCCTAATACCCGTGTTCATGACAGTAGATGCAATGACACAAATATGAACTATATATTACATAGTTAAATTATTGCCATTAAATATGTAAACCATTTAATATACATGTACCCCGTGTCAACGTTATAACGTTATTACAACGTTGTAATAACGGTAAATAACGTTGTGTTTTTGCAGGGTACATATTTGTAATGGAAAAGGGACTAATTCTTAATTTGATAATAGCCTTCGTATGCCACATGTCCTGCCCATTGCATTGGATTGACCAATGCTGGTACATGTATACACATAGAGTATGCGAATATGGAATCTGAGCTCGTCAGATGGTGATACAGGAACACCCTAAGTAGTCTAATAATATGGAACATTTCGACCTTTTACATCGGACATACTTCGGACAGTACATCGGACAAAAACGCAATTGACAACATTCATACTTTAGAACTAAACAGTCTGATTATCATGATTATTTCGTACTTATCCATTCATCAAAATATATTTCACTGATAATGTATTCATGTACATGTATGCCTACCCAATATGGGCAAAACCAGTCGATATATCCCTTGCGTAAAATGGACTTCAGTTGCTATTAAAGGCCACATCTCGGCACAAAGAACGTTATTGTGACTGGTCTTTTTATATCTTATTTACGACACATTCTTTTCTCAATAACTAGATAAAGCTTTTATTTTCATTCAGAGCACACGTACATGATTTATCATTGCCAAAATCCACGAAGGACTTCCAGACAAGCCACGCAGACAATCAAATCCGACAGTTCGACAAAATCTGCAAAATTCGTAAAGGAAAATTCCTACGGGAAGACGTGCAGTAAAGATAGCCGCAACATTAAAGTCCAGCCGATCCCTATGTATCGGTCGAGGTCTGTGTAGATGTCCAGGGCGCTAATCTTTCGCCGCTGCTTAGCTCTCCTAGGGGTCTAGTGTCAGTCTAAATCTACGTGGAGTGAACGGCGTAATCACATACTATCACAGGAACCCGGCCCTCGGGACAAGTGCGAGCAAAAAGCTAATAGAAAATAAAGTTTGGCACGAACGCATTAATATTATTGTCAATCTCAAGGGAATTCGGCTTAATCACTGCAAATTTCTAGGGCTCCCATATCGCTCGATCTTATAACCAGTGCTTTACATATTTCACTTAAAAATCGATATTTAGTGAATAATTCCCAGGATTTGTCCTGTATTGAGAGGCATAATTATTTGATGTGATACTTTGATCCCTCGCCAGTGGTTTTCTAAAGTCGAAAGAAAAATATCCTGGAAGTGAGATCGTCTTATCGTCTATTTCACCGACTTTAACAAGTCCGCTTTCTGCTGTTTGAAGTGTTCATATATTTTTTGCATGACCACATTTGAAATTCGGATCACAAACACCTCTGGGAGTTGAATACAAACAACATAGGCTGGTTCTCCTCGATCCTTCCTTCTTATTGAAAGATTAAATTACATTATACGTTGTTCAAATAAATTGAATATTCCCCGATAATATTGAATCTGTGTGTAGTTTCCCAGAATCATTTAGTTAAAAGCTATCATTGGTAAATCAGAATGATTACACACATCCCATGAGTAGTTAAATAAATTGGAGACAAATACCATGAGTCGTATATCATAAGCTGCTCGTATCGTTGTCCCAATGCTTAGATCACGTCTTGCCTGATATGGGGCCAATCTTATTTTTCAAGATCATTGTAAAACTGGTCGATATTAAGGCATACCTATTTTATATATCGTTTATATATACAATGCACTCTGGCAATACCAGCACTCGTTGGGAACAAGATAATTTGCCGGTTTTGAGAGAGTGCCGGATTATTCAGTATATTAAGTCCCGTTGGATTAAATTAAATGGCTGCCAATATTATTTTCACAATGATTACCGGAATTTTAAGCCGGTTAACTCAAAAATGAGTATATATGTAGGCCTATAGTAATCCATTTGATCAACTGTGTACCGCAACTGCGACCGCCAGCTAAATGGCAGCCATTGTTTTTATTATTTGACTCCTAAGCCGGATTATACAAGGTAAATTCGTAGTAGAATAATGCATCTGGTCCGCTCTTGTGATGCCGGTATACGGAATAGAGAGATGCCGGTATATTCAAACGTTAACTAATGTTAAATGCATTGTCGCTGGCCGGGACTTTGAAAGTATGCCGATATACGCAGATTGCCGGAGTACGAAGATGCCGGTAGTGACAGAGTGAACTGCATGTGCAGGGATTAAATCATGGGTACACAAAATAATGTCAGTTTTATTTCGATTGAATTTGACAAATAAAAATCATGACCATCCAGTTTATGAAAACGAACTGAAATTATTATTATTTAAAAAAAATGTATTCAAAGCATTATTACTAGTTAATCATTAGAAAAATCAACTCAATAGCATGATTTGCACACACGTGATCTTCAATAACTCTTCAGCGAAATATTTCGCTCAGTACCCATGTTTGAACACACATGACCGGTAGTTCTCCCATTAACCGGACAATTCTTCAAAACCTTGCTTTGTGCTCGATGGTGCGGTCAGCACACCCATCAAACGTACACTGCGGGTATCCTAGCTGGGACCAGTTCTATCATCTGAAGGGCATTTCAAGCTCGATTAATTAACTCTTCCAGCGGATTACTGCCGCGTGACGCGACTCTACAGAACTGATGCGCGATCATGGCAGCGTTTTGTGGTCGGGTTCTAATCTGATGTGACTGCACGTTATTCAAGAGGAAGACAAAAAGTACATAATCTATGGCTGGACAGATTTTGCAAACGTTTGATTGAACGATTGATAAGTTGACAAATCCTTGTTCTGAGCTGACTGTAGTGGGAATTTATTATGATTTCGCACTGGTTGACATTTCTTGAAATTCTTAGGAATTAGATAATTTTTTTGGGTAGAATTACACAATTCTCGACTTTCGAATAGTTATTGCGCAAAATGTGTTTTTCAGTAGTAGTGCTCATCTAATACATACTTTACATATTTACATCTACATGTATTTCTCTCCAGAGGAATTGCATTGGATTGTCTGTACTAAATGTGTAATTTAGTAGAGAGGGACCGCTGGGTATAGAGTACGTATGGACTGCCTGGCATAGGCTACACACCCGGCTGACCTTTAACATAATAGTAGTCTGTTAAGGTATTCAGTACTGTGTACACTAAACATATGTACGATCAGCATCTTCTCAGGTTGATGTGTGGCAAGTCTCATCATTTCTGCCTGTCCGCAATGTTAAGTTAATTCTGACCTGTCTGGACCGTCAGGTTAATTTCGGACAGTCCGGCTGCTGGGCTGTGTTATTACATAGTTATTATAGAGAGCACACGAATCGGGTTAGTACGAGTGTGACATATGGAGAGTTGTTATTAGTGTGACCCCAGCGTTAGGATTATTTGTAGTGGCCGAGTATCTGGTTTTAAATGTATATAATATGAATAATGGTGATAATCTAATTATTTATTCGTATACTAAGCCAGGGAATCCACGCTGTGTTAGCTACAAATCTCACTTCTTTACCAGAATTGCAGGAAACACTGGTTTCTCCGGAAAGGTCAATCCGATAGCTTGACACAGTGCAGAAGGAATGCTTCATCCAATATCAGAAATCAGTTAATTACTGGATAGGACCGTAGCCAGACGTGACGTCAGAGAAATCTAATCTAACGTATAAATACATTAGGCCATGAGAAAATGGGAAAAGTCAACACTGATAACAGATATCCAAACAACAAACCAATCGCGTAGAATTTAGTATTTCCAGTCTACAAAGACTTAGCAAACAAAATAGACGGAATATCGTTTGCCAGGCTCTACAATGACACCATGAAAGGCATATGTCTTCATATTGATGCCAGCGAGCACTTATTACAATATATATGACGATGGTATTAAATGTAGCACAAACATATGAAGTGGATATGCCATAAAATACCACCCGATGAGGGGTGATAATGATTTATGCATTTCAGACTATTGGACTAATCACGATATTGCTGTCTTTAACGGATATTACCTGCAAGTACAGGTAATATCCGTTTTTGACATTAATGTATTTGGAGTCATTCATAATCCTCGTGGTATACTAATGGTATTGGCATAATGCTATTCGTACTACGTGAATAACGCGCATTGTGATATATGGACTCATGTGGGCATTATGCTGTACGCAGTTACATGGCACATGGCACATGGTACAGCAAAACTAGTTAGGTGTCCTGTTCCAGGATTGTAACAGGATCAGACAGGATCATGGCAGGGCAATTCCACATCGGGTGTCCTGTTTTATTCTTGAGCATCCACGTTAGGTGTCCTGTCCCGGACACCTACCTTTCTTTGGCCGTGTGGGCATTGTTGTTCACTATGTGCATTATCTTAACATTTTTCTATTCGAGGTAACGGTAAGCAAGGAATCTCATCCTTAGTGTAAGTAGCTCAAGCCTGATCCATCATTGGGTGACGTATATTACATAAATACGGTCATATTCTGCATATTCTGAACACCAGAGGCAGCAATACATGAGGGGTGTACGATGGACAAAGTCACTGGGGATAAGTATAAACTCATAAAGGAAACCAGACATTGTCCTATAACAGGTGGATATTCATCTTATGAACTCTCTTTTAGTGTCGTGACATGACATTCTGACGTGCGGTCTGTCATGACGAGGTCAGGGAAAGTTCACGGAAGGTCAGATCATGTTAATAAAATACCAGTACACGCATCTACACTGTGGGTATGAATCTTCACAAGGATTTCATTTAGAACCAACGAGTAATAGTACTATTTACTAGGATTGCCATACTTATTTGATTGGATGACTTCTTCAGCCAAAACATGTACACGTATGTTGTAAAGTAGTGATCAGTGAACTTGTCTTACAAATTACCAATTGCATCCTATTAGCGAAGGTATTAATTATGATAAATCCATTCTTATCTCTGAACACCTTGATTTATCTGCAGGACAACACTACAGTGCCAAGAAATAATACAGCCTAATTGTTGGCATTACTAGAAATCATTTTAATGGGGAAAACACCCACATTATCCACTATATTCTAATGAAATCTGTCAGCAGTTCCTCAGCAGTAAGTTATCGGCAGTGGAGTTGAGCCTAACCGCGGACAGGAGTTGAGGCAAACCACGGACAGACTAACCAAACAGTGGACAGCTTGATTTCATGTCTTCAGGCTGACTCTCTAATCACAGCTTGAAAGCACCTAGTCACTATGTAGTCCCCACCTCATTAATTGCTACCAAGACAAGGGAGATAGAAAAAAAACCCAGAATCAATCGCGAGATCGGCTAAACAAGGATATCGGCTGGCACAAACCAAAAACACGGACTGGCATAAAGACGTAATTGGATGGAGAGCTGAAAGGTGTTCTATCAAAACAGACACAACATTGTGTTTTATGTCCCTGCCTGCAGATAGTGAAATGAACCCTTACAGATCATCTGATTACTGCCGACATTACAGTTTTATGAAGAAACCCTGTATGGATACATTTGTATATATAGCTTTTGTCACCAGGGATATATTGGGACATACGTATGGCTCCGTTAATGTACTGTTTTCTTTTATATAACTGACTCCTAGGTTGTTAGCGGAGTGAGCATGTCCTCAATACCCGTCCATTAATTCTGTAAGTAAAACGGTGTTAAACATATGTTTGTTTCCCAAAAATTCATTAACATATAAACTAAAATTAAATGTTGAATAAACATATGGCAAGTGGAGATCAAGTATACGTGCAAACAAGCAAGGTATTTCATGGTATTAGCTATATGATTGAAATACGACTATGTAAAATCGTTCTTTTTTTTAACAAATGCATACAAACAGACAACATAACTATCTTGGTGTTTGAGTACCTTTGGTTTAACCTTTTCCATGCTGAAGGCAATTGGAGATGCCCTAAAGGGTTGTACCTATGCCTAATCCAGCAGGGAGAGGGTTAAGCATGAGCATTACTTTTCTCATGGCATATGAACTAATACAGCCCTTAACCACAGGATCCTATCACACATATTTAATACCCTGCATATATTACAAGAGTATCCTCTGTTTGTGACCGGCACATGTGCTTGAACTAAGAGCTTTTCTTCTATCTATGCCATTTAAAATTCCATGCACAATTCATCAGTTAGTGAACAAATGTGAACCTGTAACATTTAGTCTGGACGGTACAAAGGACCATATCTGAGTCATTAGTTTGGTTCCAGCTTTGTCCCACATCTTCTGGAAAAATATATGCTTTACAACAAAGTTGCTATTCCCCGGTTGTACGTGCGATCTATCATGCTTTGTTGAAATACTGAAGCGGAGATGCCAGATGGTAGATGCACTCCCAATAGAATAAAAGCCGCTTTTCAGAAGACACTTTCGTTGATATCAAGATGTGTACATTACAGCAGGAGGAAACCGTAACACATACAATATAGTTCATTGTAGTGTTGCAATAAACCTGCGAGCACAAACGGGCACTGACGAACCAAAGGTGATGATGTTCATTGTAAACAGTGCTAAGACTGCAAGCAGTTTCTGTCACACCTAGGTGAGCACTGGAAGTCAAGCGACAAGTTCAACAGTGCAAATATCCAAATATCCCAATGATACTCTTTAAGGTTTGCCCGTGTGTCTTACTCCTAGCTTTTAACTGGTAGTTAAATATGAGACTGAATGATTATGTCAGTAACAGAACACGACCTGCTGACGCCTTACGTCGGCGAATCATGTTCTATTCCAGTGTCAGGGCTATAATTTCAGAATATCCTTTCACGGATTTGTAAGACAAGATTACCCTACAAGTAGCGCCCGATTGTTTTAAATTGAATATGATAGCAAATATCGGTTTCATGATGAACCCAGCAACAGATTCATTTTCATTACCATAACAAGCCATTATTAAAATTTAAATATATCACAATGAAATGTATACAATAACGTTTGTACAGCTTATCCACCGGGTGGTCGATTATTCAGTATTTATCAGAGCAAATCGTGCGAGTGATTCTTCAATGCTAGTGTCGTTTTGTCAATTCTGTTCTCACTATCTCCAATGTTCATGTGTGTCACGGTAGAGTTGAGAGTTTACTAGAAGGTGAAAATAGGTGACCACCCCAAGAGCATATAGAAAAAAACACATACACTGAGTATGAATATGGCTTCGGGGCATGTTAGAGATACTTGTGTACTAGCTTGGTAAAATGTAATTATATTCAATGATGACCAATTGTTGACTACTAGCATGTGGGCTGCACTCAGACTTTCCGATTCGTATATCTGCCGGGGGCAATGGTCAGATTGCACTGTTAATACGATGATTAAGTAGCTACCAGATCCAGAATAAGAAAAATAGTACATACCCTCAATACGTGTTTAGAAATCATACACAGTGCTACTGGCTATGGTATAATTGGATTAGTTGCAAGAAATCAGTATTTACCCATACGATCCGTTACCTGTAGGTGTCTTGTCAGTTCTAGGAACTGAATAAACGCACAAAATTATATTAGTTGCCTCAAAGAAAGATTGCTTAGATTGTGATAAAGTCAGCACTATATCATTGTAGATGTCTTAATTATAAACAGATTTGGTAGATTTAATTAGAATCCAGTTTTCTCTTCGTGGTATTGGGGACGTGATACAGACACTCGAATAGTGAAAAAAAATAACAAACAGACGTGATAAATTTATTTCATTGGACGTTGTATAACATATTTAAATTGAGATTTAGTGAATGCATGTGGCTACGACACAAAACGTACATCAAAGAAATATTATACAGAATTACATGAACAGTACCTTTTACTACCATTATGTGTATATATCAGTTTACGAACTGCCCAAGAATACAATTGAATTATATGTAGTTAAGAATAGGGCCACCAGACAACCCACACTGGAGTGAATACATATCCCTTCATCCCCCGGGGCACTGCCTGTGGATAAGACAAAGTAAGCATATTATCCGAGACCATCCAGATAAGATATGCGACATTGATATGCCACTTGGATTTGCGTGACTGATTATCCACAACAGCGCCGCTACTGCCTGATCAGAAGTTCATGAAGACGGATAACATAAGGAGTCATGCATCTTCCTTTGTAACCATGGCTACAGACAAAACACGTTCATAATTCCCGAGTTATGCCCATGGTAAACACAGTAGTTTTGATTATGAATTGTGATGATGTCAAAATGTCCTTAATAGATGATGTATAAGATTGGCGCTATGAGGTTGCCATGGAATTACCCATATCTGAACACAGGGATGTAATCATAATGTACCATACTACTACTACTACTACTACTACTACTATTACAACATTCACGATATTCTATATGTACAATTTGTATGTCATACTAGTAAATCAAATATTTAGTTAAATATTTTGTAAAAATCACAAATATGTTTTCGAAATGTCAGACTACTCAGTATCTGATATTTCAGTTTCACTCTTTCAGTAGTAAACTAAGCGCCTTTTCAACGGAATGACATCTCATTATTCTTGATTAGATTTAGTTGTACTTTCCATCGGAGGAGAAATATCCATTATGGAGTTTTCTATCAAATACCCATAATAGAATTTTCTATCAAAAAGCCATTATGGAATATGTTGGCCTGGACATATGCGACCCTTTCATTTGTTCCATCTTGATTGGGCCAGAATGCATTTTGCTTGAAGTTGTATCTCACATCCATTTGACTTTCATCTTAATAGAATCAGATTCTGTACAACTATGCATACTACTATATAATTATGTTAATACTCCCCACACGTTTTGTGAATAAATATAGATGATCTGGAGAAAATAGCACGGATTGCGCTTGTTTTGGTAGCTGGCATTCTTTCATTGGAATACAGAATATAATATATGGACATTTTATTTAACGAGATTTGATTCAGTTAATGCACATTGGTGTACCTAATCCATCCAGCTCAATTCTTCCAGAACCGTTCTACTTGGAGTGATATTAATAGTCTATACAGTGGACTCAAAATTAAAAATCAACCTTTCAGCGAGAAGTGTTTGTGAACGATAGGCCCACTGTGACGCTCACTAGATTATGTTACAGGCAAAACAGAATAGAAATGATAGTCAATTCATCCGCCAGTCCCTATTTGACTTCCACATGAGAATACGTTTGAGTTGTATGAATTTCCGTTCAGAAGTTGTTGGATAAAAAATTAACACACTCGCTAGTGTGTCGATCGTAGAATATTGACTTTGGAATCACTCGTGTCGTAAAATCAATATGACACAGTAGCTCGTGTATTAATCTCTAGTTATCCTATTCTGGCATGTTTCATTATAACGTATGCAACTCGATCAATGGTCTGCAGTTTGTCCACCTCCAGTTCCATATCAATAGTAACAAATACGGGATTGTGATTTCCTACTCACACCAGCAGTGTCCTACCATTGGTGCCGAGCTACAGCCAGATCCACGATGAAGTGCAGGATAAGCCACAAAGACTTTGCTGTAACTTCCAGCATAACTATATTTAGAGATAGCTCAATGAAATCGATGCATTCAATATCATTGCTGTATACACCGTTGTATAACACAAGATTCTTAGTATTTACACGTATGTGCTTGTGGAAATTGAAGGGCATTAATGAATTAATACTATTTACCGCCGTAGTAGGCTATAATGAATCAGCTTACTAGTATTCTATGAAAGTCTCTATGAAGACGCTCTGACGGGTACTAGTTAAATGATATGTGATAAGGACACGTTTGTACAACTTTCAGGGATATCTATTACGTCCAGGTACATATGTGGAATGTCTGCAAACGATTGACAGATATGTTAGTACAGGAAGAGTTTCATTTGATAATAGTTGTATGAATTTTAATTTTGAGGCAAAATTATAATAATACTGTGTAATATATGCTTTCCTACTGATTTAATAAAAGACATATGATATGACAAAAGAAAATGATATTCGTCTTCAACTTGATTAAGATTACATTTAGTACACAGAATATGATTCATGATAGTCTCTATACAGACACTCTGACTGCTACTAGTTACATGACAATATTGTCCAACGGTCAAGGCTATATATTACGTCCTAGTACATATGTGGAATGTGGAAGTCCAGTGGAAGCAGCTGTGATGGTTTGTTTCGTGGATAAAATAACACTTTGTAATGTAGTAGATCAGCATACCATGCCAGGAACCAATACGAAGACGTTCATTTCCAATGCCAATAACAAAACACAGTATTAATATCAAAATATTTTATTTCGTCTTCAAAGTTCAATTTTTATTCTTCATATATGTGTACAGAAAAAAAATCAATATACAAAAAATTTTCTTTGAATAAAGTAACAGCATCTAAATTAATACCAGTTTTGGTATACAAGTGATAGTATATACTATAGTATCAGCAAAGCGGCTTATATTAACCAATACCGGATCGTGCATCATTAGTGCAGTCGACCTGGCAAAGATAGCATACGTAGTGGGGAAACCCATATAACATTAGATTACTGTATAATTAAAAATACTAAAATGGTAATGCTGTATATTGAATTTTACATAGATGATCTCAGAAATATATCGTTCACGACGAAACTAACATAGACACTATGATTCTAAAGAGAAAATGATAGTATGCTACTTTATGTTACTGACTTAAGGACATGAGGTTAATTCAAGGAGACATGTATGAAGGAAGCAAAGCGGCACAGACTTGGTCCCTCAGTTACTTATTAATGACATCGTAGTGTACGTGTTTAATACGTTCCATATACAGTGACGAAACAGTGGGTTGACATCCCAGGAGAACAAGGCTAATCTTTACTACAATTATATGACCATGTAATAGTGCAACTATTACATGTGGTCTATAGACGAAACCTTGTATGTACATTGTAGCTAATCTCAAAAGGATTTCGCTGGTAGAACTATTAAAAAAGAGAATCCACGCTAATCGAGGTCGAGGTGCAATGACACTAGCTGTGACAAATTCCGATTCGTAATCTCCCTTATTTCTAGATGTAATGCTAGTCTTTCCTTATATCTAGGTGATGTTCTTTCCTTATTTCTAGATTCTATATGCTGGTCTTTCATCACAGTATAATGCTGTTCGAAGTATACCGTTCTAATACAGGTACATTCTTAGATAGTGCTTGTTCCCGTGTCCTCAAAATGTGTACATCACGTTACGTACCAAAACGGTCATACAAATATTCGACAAACAGGTACTGTGCAAATAGGTGCATATAGTTTGGCATCGTGTGCATGGCATGGGCTGATTTTCCACTTTACTTTTAATAGTACCCACGTGGGGCACATGGCGGTATTAGCGGTGGAAGGCGTGTCGACGTAAATCCGACGTTGATTGGTTAAGTGGAATACTATCCCCTGCGTTACACACGATGACAGTTTAGGTATATGGCATGATGTTTTATAACCTTCTGCCAGAGGCCAATGTTATCAGGTATCACGTGACGCACCACCATCATCACTTGACCTGCATCATGAAGAATGCGACTAGACTATTAAGATTTTGTACAGATGTACACATGGTACAAGATACACATGGTACAAGATACACATGGTACAAGATGGACGTTATTGACACCAATAAATGCCTGAACCTTTATCTATTTTTCAAACATATTTGACGTAAAATTATCCTGAGAAAATACTAACTTTACGGCTCTAGATATAGTATGTGTAATATATTCTGCAACAAAGAGGTTATCATAATTTGAGTATACTAGTTAAAGATTTGGAGAGCCAAAGCAATCTTACTTAAAATACGTCTATAACAAAACTAATAATGGTGAATTCTACCAACATTTACCCGACCCCCTTCCCCGATCAGAACATATACTGTAAATCAGGGAATTAATGCGAGCATGATATTAATGCGAAAGATGCGAATGGCTTATGACCGCATTTAATTCCTACGCATTATGGAAAATAATGATAGGTAGGTCCGGGAAAAAAACATGAAAAGAGGCCTGGTCGATCGCATTTAATTATTGTCGCATTTATGTCTAAATTCTTGAGGTCGCATTA
>JAUTBT010029472.1:0-19134 GCA_032361225.1 Lepetodrilus schrolli
TCCTTGGTCTTGTCAGTACCAGCCAATGCTCGCAGGTTTACTGCAACATTCAGCGCTACGGATGTTGCGGGTTTCCTGCCCTAAACTGACAAGTTGCGATATAAGTGAAAGTATCTTGAAAGCGACTCTAAACCCCAATTTAAAAAAACCAAGAAAAACACCAGACCCATGGTCTCTCTGGTATCGTCTTTACATTGTGAGAAAAGTTATATATTGACTGATATTAGTACAGTGTTTGTATACCTACTAGACAGTTGTGTTTACACACTGTTATATATGAAGTATACAGTACATACCAGTGTTGTTCTTGGATCTAACACTTTTAACAAGTCATAACATGATCCCTATTATATGTACTACATATAAAACTAATTTCCTGACTATTCTCTGAATAATCCTACTGCCTAATAACTAAACCATACCTAATTTTAATAGAATATAAATATCTAATAAATTGTGTATGATTTAGCCATCTGAAAATTATATAAATTTAAGAATTTATTGTAATCTTTTTGTTGTTCACTGAAGTATGAATTATTTGAAAGTTCTGGTTAAAGTCACGTGAATGTCGGACCTTGTGTATGAATTGAAGTGCGTCAAAACCTGTGGTTTATTTTATGGGAGTATATCTTGATCCTGCTGGCTATGTTTGATTCAGAGTTGTTAACCCATGAAGATACAACAGGCTGATATACTTATATAGTTTGTTGGAAATACTGCCAACATGCTAGCTCAATAACTGTACAAGTTTACTGTTTTCTATTACTGATGTGTATATATTGCCTTGTTGGTATATTCACACTTAGAGTCACTTTCTTCCGAATGAATAGATTTTTTAAAGTAGATTTTCTACAATAGATTTTACGGTTTTACTGGATTAACAAGGGCCCACTATTAACATGATTAAGTGATATTTTAATATTTTTATATTAATAAATGTATATGGTTGAGTTGTTAGTACCAGCCAGTGTTTACAGGTTTACTGTTATTCTAAGTGCTATATATGGGTAGCAAAATCTCTCCTGCAGTAAACTGACAAGCTGCAATTTCATCTTGACCACGTGAGTTAATGAAATCTTGACTGCACCAAAACAAATGAAAACATACATAATAATGTATGATGAAAATTGATTGGAATTCTGTTTCTTCTGTAGTTCAGTGTAAACGGTAATCGGACAATAAACCATGACCTTATTTCTGTAACCTATATAATTCTTCCCTGTTTTTGGCAGCTGACCATGAAAAATACCGTCACAATTACTCATTAAGCAGTGGGATGCTTATATGAGCCTTTCTTTCTGTATCTTTAATATCCCACCTTTCCCACTTGTAGACTGATTGTCGCCCTCAAACCCAGCCATTGACAGTCCCACGCAGCACACAGACAGACCCATACACACATTGACTGTCTAAAATAACACATTGACAGTCCCACGTAGCACACAGACAGCCCCATACAGCACAGTGACTGTCTAAAATAACACATTGACAGTCCCACGTAGCACACAGACAGCCCCATACAGCACATTGACTGTCTAAAATAACACATTGACAGTCCCAAGGACACAGACAGCCCCATACAGCACAGTGACTGTCCAACATAACACATAGAATGTCCCATGTAACACAGACTGTCCCATATAGCACATTGACTGTCCCACGTAGCACATAGAATGTCCCATGTAGCACATTGACAGTCAATAATAGAAAAGGCTAAATAATGTGGCACGATGAGCTTGCTTTTGAGTGTGGATATTATACATAATTTATACGCGGACATTATTATTATTATTATTATTATTATCGCACATGGACAGCCCCATGTAGCACATAGTCAGCCCCTTGTAGTGTGTAGACATCTCACCTAGCAAATTACAGTCCCATGCAGCACATGTATGGTAGACAAGAAGGTACAAGGAAATTAGCCCATGGCTAGCCTGGATCAATCAGCTCAGACTTGTCTTCCTATCACCGTCATTTATTGCACAGTTTTACACCAGCTAATGCCACCTTCATGTTCGGAATGAACAATTAACCCTTTCCCTGCTGGATTAGGCACAGACACAGCTCTTTAGGGCATCTCTGGTTGCCTTCAGCAAGGAGAGGGTTAAAGAGCTATATGTACTGGATCATGTATGTGTCACTGGCTAGGACAGATTGCACGAAATCATTGTAAATTGATTTATGGTATGTTGAGTTTTTCATGTATGTCCATGCAGGATTTGCATAATTTAGAAAACATTTGTTCAGTGTGCCTCATCAATTAATCTAATTTTATTACTCTATTTATAACTTTATGTGATGTTTTAAGTTCTCTGCATTGCCTTGCACCTGTGCTTGAAGGCTGCACACGTTTCTTCGGAAACATAACGCTAACAACATAGTTCGTATCCATATGGTATGGAAATTTTGCCCTAAAATAAAACTCTATTTCCAACCATAAATCTTATGAAGTCAAAGTCCTGTATCCTGACTTGGCACGTGTAAGGAACATTGTGAAGGCTTAATTAGAATGGCGGTAATAGATTTTAAATGTCAGAAAGTAAAAGGTTATCTCATGCCATTCACTTTGTTAATCACCTGAAGATTTCTGAGCACCTCAGGCAGCTTGGAGTGTTGTTGACTCGAAACTTTAACGCTAGTTAACAAAAATAAATATATTTGTTTAATGTTACCATCATCGTCTGGTAACTGCAAACAAGACTTTGCAGGGCAAGAGAAGCTAGCCTTGTTTTCAGTTGAGCTGTCCTCAACGTGATGAACATTTGTGGTTCCTCTAAGCAAAGTAGGCTCAGATGGAGGTTTGTCCTGTCTTGAAGCATGTGTTCGCCTTCCTATCATTGTGAATAGAAAGCCCCTGCCAGGTCAATATTGGTTTATCTTTGATGACATGCTTTATTTGTGCAGATTCACCTTGCCGAGGACTAGTGACCTTAGAAAATGGCAATATTGAACCTTTACTTTGTTTTATATCAGAGCTTCTCTCTGCCATGAGGGTAGCTTTGCACAGCATGTTTCCTAGTAGTGGCCATATTGCGTTCACTGTGGCTTGTATGTATAATGGACAAATCACCAAACTGAATTCTTTGCATGTTCACTTTAATGATATTCTTGTTTCTATTCTCGATGGTTGTTTAAATTGGTGGAAGTTGATGAAAATGAGTATCAATATGAAGTACCTTGAATGTCTAGAAATGCTGAATTAAATTATTTTTTTTTAACTGATAATAGTTATATTCATTTCTAGATTATTTATGAAGAAAATAATTTGTATTTAAAATTAAGACTGATGTGATCAATGACCATGTGAATTTTTTTAATCATGTAAAGTAGATCTGAATGTTCAAAATGAAATAATGTTCATATGATTAGGGTATCCGTGGTAAGCTCGTAGGAAGGGTACTTATGTGTCACAGTGATAGCTACTTGTACTTTTATGTTGTCATAGGGGGCGGGTAGTAGCACAGTGGTAGAACGTTAGCTTCGGAGCCAAGGTTCCAGATTCAAATCCCACCCCGGTTGGCCCGGCATCAATGTTACCTTTCTGACGCGATATTGATAGGATGCGATGTCTGTAGAGTGGCAATGCAGTTATCATCCTTGGTCTTGTCAGTACCAGCCAGTGCTTGCAGGTTTACTGCAACATTCAGCGCTACTGATGTTACAGGTTTCCTCCTTCCCTAAACTGACAAGTCGTGATATATATGAAAGAATCTTGAAAGCGACTCTAAACCCCAATTCAAAAATACATAAATTTAAAAAAATGTAATGTCATCATAGTGCTCTACCCGTCATACTACACACAACTACTGTGCTTGACTGTGCTATAGCTTTAATTGGATTTTCATCCACACATGGCAAAACATATATGATACTAAGGCAATATTAGAACAACTTTTAGTGGTTAAACAAATATGCTATCAATATGATTATTGGTTATCAACCACTGTCAGTCTGTGCTATGACTGTACTATGACTGTGCTATGATTGCAATGAGGTGCAGTCTGCTACCGACACCACTGTCAGATTTCAAAGTTGGAAGTTAAATATCATGCTGAAGGCAACCAGAAATGCGCTAAAGAGCGGTGCCTGTGCCTAATCCAGCAGGGAGAGGGTTAATATAATGACAATGTTGAACCAGTGATACGGCCTGGTATTATCTTAATACCATATCAAATTGAACTGTATTATTCAGTATGATGTCTTGCAAATATGCGATAACAAGTCGACTCATCTTGCAAATTACGTGGGTCGAGGGGCTTCATTCATATTGAGCTTGATTTGTCAAGACAGGTCATAAAAATAAGAAATACTGTAGGCACACCTTAAATGATTAAATTTATTCTGACCAAATTTGGAGGTGTGGAGGGGAGTATGGGAAGGGTGCATCCCGGGGCTGGGGAGGAGGGTTGATGAATACCACCATTGTGATCTAATTCATGCAATGATTCACCGTCACAATCAAGGCTGTCTGTCGGCTGCTGTACATGCAGGGTGTTTGTACAGTAAATGCAATGCTAGGCCCCAGTGTGTACACACATTTATCTGATGCTCACAGGGTTTAAACAGCAGGTAACAGCACTGGTAACTTCTCTAGTGTAAGGCAGCACAATACATATTTATCTGGAGGTATCAGTGACTGTGTTGATGGTTCTGAGAGATATTCGGTGTAGTTATAACTTCGTGGGTTCGTGTTTCATCAGCTGTTGTCTAAATCTTAAGAGGATGTAGAATAAGCTTGCAACCAGCAATATGATAGTAATGCATTTCAATTTTCAACCCTTTTTTATAGACATTTTGGATAGATTCTCATGGTTCGATTCTCATATTCGTCATATGGATAAAAGATTCCCACTGTGACGTAAAACAATAATTCAGTCAGTTTAGATTCTCATCAAAGTATGAAAATCAGTTTTAATGAAACTTGAATTAAATCTTAATTTTATAATCTGCATATTTTTTTAAATTTTATATTTTTATATTAACGGCATTAAAACCTTTTGTACAAAACTTAATGTATACTTTTTCTTTTCTTTTCAAAAATGGTCTGTCATCACATTTGTCCAGGTCACACTGACCTATATTGCCACTTTGAATTCAAAGTCCTTTGTTGATTATTTAACAACACCCAGGCTGCACTAATGAACTTGTGAGAACAAGGAAAACTCACAAACCGAGAGACATGCATCTGGCTTCTTCATAATCACATCTGGGACCGGGATGTACATACAGGATATGCAGGTAAAATGTGTGTCGCATCTAGCTCTGATATCACTGAAAAAAACATCATATTATAACAACTATATTTTTGTCTACATCGAACATGATAGATATTAATGTTTTTTTGGGGGTTTGTTTTTGTATTTAATTAGGATGTAGAGTCACTTTCAAGATTCTTTCACTTATTTCACGGCTTGTCAGTTTAGGATAGAAGGAAACCCGCAACATCTGTAGTGCTGAATGTTGCAGTAAACCTGCAAGCACCAGCTGGTACTGACAGACCAAGGATGATAATTGCATTGTGATATTAATGTAATTATACTGTTAATTCCATTGAGATTCATCAATAACAACTCCCCTCGTATGGATGAAAGTTTCACATTATGTTATATGTACAAAAATGAATGATAAATTAATTTTTATAAATTATTGATGTATCATTTTACAATTCGTAAAAACGCTACATTGATTTTTCATTAGTAGTATGTCAAGTACTGAAAACATGAACATTTGAACTTTAAAGGGCTGAATCCTTATCATTGAATACAAGCAATGGACATAGGTAAATCATTGTGAGATATCCATATTCCTATTTACCCTGCCTACAGTACAAGCTGTTTGTAAATCAATCTATGCAGGAATAATATTGAACCGTAGGCCTTGGACACACATATTAATACTATTTTACTCTCGGACCCTTCTCGATTTATTTATGCAGTCACTTAAGCATATATGGTTTTCCTATAAAGATATATACAAATCTGGCTGTTTGTAATGAATGAGGGGAGCGTGAATGGTGCGGGATTGAGGGGCGTCGAGAGGAGAGTGAAGGACTGTGTTTGTTGTCGTCAGACTGTGTTTGCTGGACAAAGCTAGGTCCTACATGGAGAAGGGAGCGTAAAAGGGGGGCAGGCGCTTGTTTGACAAACACTTGATTGCTCTACGGTCCGTCCTTCCGACAGTCTGCAATGGACAACCCAGTCGTCGTGAATGTGACCGCAATGACAACCTTTACTGCGGTGGGACTGAATCGCGGGTGAATTCTGCGAGGGATATGTCTTACACTTCTTCAACTCCAGAGGGTAAATACATTTTTTAGACTTGTTTTAAAAACAAGACTGGGTAGTTTTTTTTATTTTTATATGGGTGCCGAAATCACCTACATGTCAATTTCATTAAAGTGAAGAGAGATATCAATGATGATGGTGGTTGGGTTCTGACGCTATGTACGTGTTTTGGCACAGTTTATTTGGGGTCTTTATGGGATGTTATTAATCTCTTAATCTATTATTTGATATAGGATTTTAAAATGAAAAATTAATATCAGTAAGTTAAATTAATGAAACAAATTATTATTTTAATTTTAAATAATGCTGTTGATTAATTTTGTATTTTAAAATTTAAGAAGACCTAAAACTCTAATCTTTGAAATATCCTTCACTTGTTGCACTAATCTTTGTACGTATACCAATGTCTTAGGTAGGCTTGTACGAGTTGAGAAATGTTCGCTATGTTAACTTCATCCATTATCTGAAACTAAAAACCATGTAGCAGTGTGCACAGAATGTAATACTCCCAGATGTCGTGGCAATTTGGAATGAATCGGAGCTTTTAGCATAGGTAAACTTGCTTCCCAGACATAGATGTACGCTACCAGTTGAAAGTGGGTTACACCACTGGTGATTTCACTGAGTCCAAGTTCCTGCCAACAGAGAAGTTCATATATATTTGGATTGTACGTCCCACCTGTTCAGTGCTTTTATATATATATTCCTGAAAATGTTCTACTGGGTTAATTGAGCCGCCGCAGGAACAAATGCCTGACCGCCTGTACCAGTGACCTGGATTCCAGGTAGCCGGCCAATAACTATAAAGCATAAATTTGTTCGTTAAGAAGTTTGCCTACATTTACTTATCACATTGCCAACTTTTATTGCAATTTGACCTGAAAGTAGCGCAGATCATCAAAGGAATACTGTTTACTTTGTTCCAAAGATGGGGCTATTTGTTTATTTGAGTATCTAGTTCATTGCCTATTGTTAAAGGTGGACAGTGAGAAATTATTTCTTGCGTACATTGTTTAAATTGGAAAATGTTATATAATCAAGTTATGTGTTATGTTTAGATTTAGTTTGGAGATATTTTTGTGCAGGGTTATAATATACAGTTTACAGGTGTATGCTATCCTTTTTAGTGAAGTGTATTTGAAGCATGTCATTTCATTAAATTGACTGTGACGTCTTGCCTTTATGTGTGTTAATAGAAAATCTGTCTACTAGTGCCGCTATTTGACATTGGTCTTTGTTGAGAATTTGTCGAGACCTTTCAATTTGTTGTAGTTATTCTGTACACTGGCTGTAAACTTGGAAGTGTAAAGTGTTTTTGAACTGTAGTCTTTAGTGCCAAATAGTGCATGTAACCCCCCCCCCCCCCCCCCCATCTATTCTACTTTGAATTAAACTAGTACTGAAGATGCATTACAGGACTTATGTTGCAATCACTGGCAATAGGAGTGTTATATTATGACGATGATCGAGTTGATACAATAAGCTGAGGTATATTCTTCCATTAGTAAAAACTAGAGCAGATATCCTGTCCCATTTCTCAAATTGAAGATTGATGGTAATTTATCACTAACTTCCCATTACCTCCACTTACTAATATGCATACTTACCTCAATACCTACACACGTTTACACAGATGACATGTGTAGCTAATAATAGCCCTAATAGTACATGTATTTACCATAATAACCACATGTATAAACTCAAATAACCACATGCATTTACACAGATAACCACATGTGCTTAGCTTCAGTAACCACATTCACTTACTGGTATGTTCAATCAGTTTCTGTTTTCATGATGACCCTATATTATTGTACATATCATATAATTGTAGCATGTCTCTCCAACAGGTGATCAAATAGCTGTAAAAGCTCATACCATCTCTCAATGTCAGCCCATGTGTGGCATTGGCTCAGCAATATTACAAACAACTATCTAGTCAGTCAGTCCGGTCACAGACAGCTAGCCATCAATTCTTCATATAGCAAGTCTAAAATGCCACATAGATATCACTTGAAATACACGTAGCTATCACTTCTTTTAACTTACTCGATGCTGAAGGCAACCAGAGATGCCCTAAATAGCCGTGCCTGTGCCTAATCCAGCAGGGAAAGGGCTAAATAAGTCTGAACACCAACATTGAAATACATGTAGCTATCATGTCCTTATATCGAGTGTGAATTGCCACATTGAAATGTATTCATTACATATTTGTAGCAGCATTCAAATGTATCCATGTTATGATATATGTTCAGCTAGTCTGCCACATTGAAATTCATTATACAATTCCATGTAGCTAGTCTAAAGTGCCACGTTGAAACACATATAGCTATACGTGTATCACATCTTTATCGCAACGTTCAAATATTGTCAGTACCAGCCGGTGCTCGCAGGCCTACTGCAACATTCAGTGCTATGGATGTTGCGGGTTTCCTCCTGCCCTAAACTGACAAGCTGTGATATAAGTGAAAGAATCTTGAAAGCGGCTCTAAATACAAAACCTAGTACTGTGGAGCATGCAATGAATGGACTGTTTCCATGCACAAACAGTTTTGCTGTTATTTTAGTCGAACCCTTTCAACCAGCAACAACTTTGTAGAATAGTAGCGCAGTGTAGTGTGTTGAAACGTAGTGCAGCCTGAATGCAGCCCAAATGCAGCCCAGTTATTAGAAGTCGGTGGCTTTGGTATAAGAAGTACTGGTTCTGTTTCAGGCTGTACGTGGTGCTGCTATTAGTCTACTGGGCACTATACATATATATATGGGGCCCCAAATCAGGATGTTCTTCGAAGACGAGAAGGCCGCACTGTTGCAGCAGATTGATGCCGAGTTTGAGAAGGTACGACACGCTACTGGCATGACAACTAGTCTTAATTCATGCACTACTGATGTGACAACTAATGTTGTCTGGTTGATGTTTGCTCTGTGAAACCAGGCCCCCCCCCCCCCCACGAGATTACGAAACGGTTTGTTCATAAATCGTCGTATAAAATTTAAGCTTGAGCATGAAATTGTACTCAACAAGTTTCATAATCTCGGTGGGGGGCCAGGCCCATGATTCATATGAAAAGAACGACATGCTATTGGCCTGGACATGTGTGGTAACATGCTTGTGTTCATGGGCCAGGTATCTTATCCCTTTACGAAAAGTTTTACATCGTGTATTTTCTTGTTGTCATCATCTATTTGTCAGTCTTCTGCATCGTCATTTCTATTTTATTTTTGGCACGGATTTTCATGCTTATTGTATTTTCTTCAATCGAATCCGTAGTTAGTAATTATTCTATTAAATAATATTGTAGTCATCACGTATGGGTGAAATATTCCCGCTGCGACGTAAAGCACTAATTCATCATCATCATGTTATCCCACTTGCCACTCGCCTGATATAACTGATATAACTGATATGACTGATATAACTGATATAACTGATATGACTGATATAACTGATATAACTGATATAACTGATATAACTGATATGACTGATATGACTGATATAACTGATATGACTGATATAACTGATATAACTGATATAACTGATATGACTGATATAACTGATATAACTGATATGACTGATATAACTGATGTCGTACAGTATAAGATATTGGTTACAGATAGTTATAAAAAGAAACCATTTGCATTACTCGGTTATTGGAAATGTAATCATCTTGAATATTTCTCGTCTGTGTCGCGGCTCAAATGCTGAATGTTTCTCCTAGAACAAAGACCAGAAGCCATCGGCGCCGACTAGAGGTGTGGTCGCTGCAGCTGATGAGGTCGATGAAGACGAAAAGGAGGTCGATGGAGGCGCAGAGGAGGTCAACATCCAAGACCTAATACCCAGGACGGACATCTCGTACGTACAGATGGAGTGGGAGGGGGGGGGGGGGGTGAGGGAGGGAGGGGGAGGGGTGAGTTGGAGAGGGGGACGGGGAGAGATAGATTTACTAGTAGGCCTATTATTGAGATGTTGTTGGTGTTGGTGTGGACAGGGAGAAGATCTCGGAGCAGCTACTGTTAGAGATGGCAGACAAGAACTGGAAGGTTCGGGCGGAGGCGCTACAGAAGGTGGTGGCCATCCTGGGCGAGGCCAAATTCATCACGTCCAGTGTCGGGGAGCTATCCACGGCACTCAGGACCAGGCTGGGCGACGCCAACAAAATACTGGTGGGTACCACACACCCTAACAGGACGTTCCTTCATGTATCAATCTACATGTGTGAATTCAACAGTAATCGATTAAAGTGATCACTTTCAATACCATTAATGAAACGTAATTAATCATGACCATTGATAATGCTCATCATCAGTTGCATCAAGATTAACTGTAGCCCTGAGCATGGATTATGAATGTTATTCCAGGTGAACACAACTATAGGAATCTGCCAGACTATGGCCACAGCTATGGGCCCGCACTGTAAACACCACATCAGGACAATTGGACCCGGACTCATAGGATGCATGGCTGACGGGAAGGTAATTACCCTTTTTAACCCTCTCACTGCTGGATTAGGCAAAAGCACCGCTCGTTAGGGCATCCCCGGTTGCCTTCAGCAGGGAGAGGGTTAAATATGACTTCACAATTCCTCATGCAAAATTTGAATTGAGCATGAAATGATACTCAAAAAGCTTCAAAACAATTTAGAGTACAATTTCATGCTCAACTTTTGTTCATAGATCAACATGAACTGGGCCAGGGCTGTGCTAGATAGCAGGAAATGCTCGAGGAAATGTTATGAAATTTCAGGAAGCAAACTGCACATGTTGAGCAGTCAGGTCCTGAAAGTAGGGATGGAAGCTTAACTTTAATACTTACTAGCTCGATTGAAGATTAAAATATTTTCACTTAGAAACATTGTCTGGGCCTGGGATTACGAAACCTTTTCTAGTTCAGTTTCAAGCTCAACTCAAAGTTTTGTTCACAAATCCCCATATCAAATTTGAGCTTGAGAATGAAGTCTTACTCAACCGTAATCTCTGGGCCTGGTTTGTGTCCTAACAGCTGCTTGATGGTTACTTGTAATGAAAGTTTACAATTTTATTTTAATGGAATTTGGTGGAGGGAGATCTGGAAATGTACAGCACATATTGACAACGCCATGTTTGCTGTTTTTAGCCCCAGGTTCGTGCCGCCACCGTGTCTGCCCTTAACCTATGGGTGGAGCAGTGCACGCTGACGCCCCTGGTGGAGTGTGACGCCATCTACGACGGGCTGAAGATGGAGAACCCCAATCTCAAAGCCGAGGTTAGTTCATTTACCGTGTACTTTGGATTCACTATTTTGGGCCTGCGTTTTATGGAAGGGTCGTACATGAAGTTTGGGCCTAAATAGAGGTGTACAGCCTGATTGAAGGGTGGACTCTTAGTAAGAGTCTTATATCCTTATGTCCCAATTTCCAAAACTCATTGCGTCCGACTTCTATTGTAGTGTTTTAGCAAAGTTCGTTGTGCGTCAGACTGCAAATTTGATGTTTTGTTCGAATCCTACACTCGTAAGCTGTTGGTATCGCTGCAACTGTTGAACTGGCTGTCCAATGAACATTTAGCATATTAGAGTTTATATTTATTATTATTATTATTAATGGAAGTTGTTATCACTGCAGCTGTTGAACTGGCTGTCGGAGAAGCTTCCTCCCCACAAGCAACTTCCCCCAGAGCTGAAGGCATGCATCCCGCTCGTCCTGACGTGCCTGGAGGACCGTAACGCTGATGTCCGCAAGAAGGCGCAGGACGCCCTCGTCCCGTTCATGATCCACACAGGCTATGATTCCTTCTTCAAGGCTACGTCCAAACTGAAGGTGAGTGCTGTGGCAAAAAGAGATTCCTTCTGTGACGTAAAACAACTCCGCCTGTAGAGTGGCAATGCAGATAGCATCCATGCATCCACAGGTTTCCCACATGCTCTAAACTGACAGGCCATGATTTAAGTAAAATAATTTTGAAAGCGTCTGAACCCCAATTAAAAAAATACTAATTTATTTTTATTTTAAATATCACTCACTCTGCACTATGGGTGAAATATTCCTGCTGCGACAAAAAACACTAATCCAGTCAAATTTTCTTTTTACTATTACTAATAACAATAATAATCACAGCAATATTGCTTGATTCATTTATTATTATATATTATCTATTATTATTATAATAATAATTATTATTATAATATATTAAATATTATATTAAATATTATATTTTATTATATCAGTCTCAGTATTCTATCACCTCCTTCAATTTTAATCAAAACCTTTGGCATGTTTTTCATGCTGCTTTTCATTTAAAACCATCTATAGTGTAATTAAATATTATTATTGACGGGCGGTGGTAGCACAGTGGCAGAACGTTGGACTTCGGAGCCAAAGGTTCCAGGTTCAAATCCCGCCCCAGGCGCTTGGCATCAATGTTTGCGAAAGTTACCTTTCTGACGCGATATTGATAGGATGAGATGTCTGTAGAGTGGCAATGCAGTTATCATCTTTGGTCTTGTCAGTACCAGCCGGTGCTTGCAGGTTTACTGCAACATTCAGTCATACCGATTTTGCAGGTTTCGTCCTGCCCTAAACTGACAAGCCGTGATATAAGTGAAAGAATCTTGAAAGCGGCTCCAACCCCAATTCAAACCACAAAAAAAACCTGCTGTGACTTAAAACAATAATTCACTCACTCACTCACTCTTTTATTATTATTATTATTATTGTGAAATATTCCCTCTGCAATGTAAAGCACCAGTTCAATCAATTATTATTATGATGATGATGATACTTTGTCTTGGACAGACCGCATCCCAGGTTCAAGTTATGAAGATTATCGAGGCCGCCCGCGCAAATCTTCCGGTCAAGGCCCCCAAGGCCAAGAAGGCAGTGGCTGCCGCTCCCACCCAGGCCCCAGCTGCCACGTACAGCGAGCCTGAGGTACAGGCTAAGCCCGGCAAGGCTGAGAGCAAGAAAGTGGTGAAAGGAAAGGGAGGGAAGGTAAGAAATCTCAGCTTTGCAGAGCATGGTGTTGCCGTGGCGATGGAGTAATTGACAGGTGTGTTAATGAAAGGGGTTGGGAGTTGTTGAGGCGAGGTCAATTGACACTGACACCCACCCCACCACCCACCACCCACACCACCCAAATCCAACAAGCAGCAACTACAAGTTTTCTGTATTTTTAGAGAATGTACAAGTTTTCCTTTCTCCATTGGACTCGTTGGGCTGACAACATTGTTGTATGCAGTGCGCTTGTATTGCTTGAAATTACTGAGATCAAAATCTTCAAAGTAGAGATAGATAGATAGACAGACAGACAGACAGACAGACAGACAGACAGATAGACGGACAGATAGACAGACAGACAGACGGACAAGTGGAAATTGATTTACATCATAGACAATTTAATAATAATAATAATAATGATAATAACATACACTTCTTTTGCACCAAATTCCAGTTTAAAACTGAACAAAATTCCTTTTTCAGTCTCATAACCTTATCATGATTAGTTGAAAGCAGCATTGAACAATGGAACATATCCAATTTCTGGCTGCTTTCGTATCATCATTACTCACTAATAGAGCCCATCATACAGGGTTCGTCCTAAGCTTGCAAACTGAGAAGTTTAAATGACATTCGTGACAAGATTACAACTCAAATTCTATTCGTGATCTTGCAACATTTCTGACCCTCATTAACCCTGCCACTGCTGAATTGGGCACAAGCACGGCTCTCCACGGCATCTCTGGTTGCCTCCAGCATAGAGAGGGTTAGTGCATCGTCATTGTCATGCTGGCGTTTCCGACTTTGCTCCAGGCACCGGTGTCATCCAGTAAGAAGAAGGACGATGAGGACACCGGCCCAGCCATGACCATGACAGTGCTGAAAGAACAGCGATTCAAGGACGAGAGGAACATGAAGGTAAGCTCCGGCACCACGGGTCCTCGACAAGCAAACCTGTTGTTTTTAGGTCGTTTCGTTTCAATTTTTGAAGTGTTGTTTCAGATGTTAGTTCAGGTGTTGAAGAATTGTGTCAGGTATCATACTGTTATTGCAGACGTTGTTTCAGGCATCACAGTGTTGTTTCATGTGTTATTTCATGTGTCAAACTTGTTTCAGATGTTGTTTAAGGTGTCAAACTATTCTTTCATATGTTATTTCAGGTGTCAAACTGTTGTTTCGATGTTTCAGGTGTCAAACTGTTGTTTCATGCATCAAACTTTTGTTTCGGATGTTATTTCAGGTGTCAAACTGTTAGTTGTTTCATGTGTCGATGGGTTATTTCAGGTGTCAAACTGTTAGTTGTTTCATGTGTCGATGGGTTATTTCAGGTGTCAAACTGTTGTTCCAGTTTGTTTTTTCAAGTGTCAAACTATTGTTTCAGCTTTTGAAGTGGAACTTCATCGAGGTGCGGGCGGAGTACGTGGAACAGCTGCGGAATCAGATGGAGAAGAACTTCAACAAGACTCTGATGGAGCAGCTGTTCCACACAGACTTCAAGAGTCATATCAAGGCCATCCAGGTGCTTCTCAAGGTAATGTGGGACTGACACAAAAATTATTTATCATTGTTACTACTCATGATAATTTCGTCGCGTATGGATGAAATATTCCTGCTGTGACGTAAAGCATTAATTCATTCTTAATATTCCTCTTTCTATTCCCCCATACATTCTTCATAGTATCTATAGAATATTTAATTAAAAATAAATTAAATAAAACATTAAAAGGTTTTGCTAATGTAATTATTATTGTTTTTATTATAATTATATTATTATTATTATTGTAATTACTATTATTGTAGTTATTATTGTAATTATTATTATTGCAATTATTATTATTATTACAATTATTATTATTGTAATTATTATTATTGTAATCATTATTATTATTGTAATTATTATCGGCATCATGATCTCTGGTGTGTACAGTGCATAGAGACACATACTGAGGAGACGGTCAACAACCTGGACCTGATACTCAAGTGGCTGACACTGCGCTTCTTCGACACCAACCCCAGCATGTTGAACAAAGCTCTCGAATACCTGCAGGGCCTCTTCTCCATGCTGGCCGAGTCTGACTACCATCTGTCTGACCTCGAGGCCAACTCATTCATCCCGTACCTTGTCCTCAAGGTACGTATCTGGATGAAGTGTCTAGTGCACTCACTTGCTAACCCGACCGATCAATCAATCAATCTCAGTCTGTCTCAGTCAATTGCAATCATTCAGTCAAAATTAATCGATCAGTCGAGCAAATCCCAGTCAATCACCACGTAAGGGTGAATGATCCCCTGCTGCGATGTAAAACAGTAACTCATTCACCCAATCAATCCCAATCATTCACCCAATCAATCCCAATCATTCAATCTATCAATCTATCAATCTCAGCTATTCTATCGATCAATTATCATTCAGTCATTCAATCTCAGTACTCAAGGACTCTTATCTCAATCAATTAAGCACTATCCTCTCGAGTGCATATCTGAGTGAGATTACCAGTGTTTAGATATGTAGATGTGCCAAGCTTATCACGTATGGCTGAACGATTCCCACTATGACATAAAGAAATATATTTGTCGCTCCACTACAAGTATTAATGGGATTCATTCTAGATCATGAGGTAAAGTGGATTTTTTTCATTTTTAATCTGTGTCTAGGTTGGCGAATCCAAAGACAATGTGAGACGTGAGGTGCGGAAGATCTTCAAGATCATATGTAAGGTGTACCCAGCCAGCAAGATGTTCTCCCACCTCATTGAAGGACTCAAGTCCAAGAATTCCAAGCAGCGAGCGGGTCAGTTTGAAGGGTCCTTAGAATTAGCAGTTTTTGGTGAAGACCACGTATTATTTCGAGCCAGGTATATTCTCCATGATAGTCGTCATGTATGGGTGAAAGATTCCCGCTGTGACGTAACACAATAATTCACTCACTCTCCGCGATAGAGACCAGTTTCACATGTTGAAGATTTTGATGCAATGCCCGTAGGCCTAGTGATCACAAAACTGCGTCGACAAAATTGCATTCACAAAACTGTTCACAAACCTGTATTTAAGAGGTTGTGTTCAGTAAAAGCGAAAAGCAAATCTGCTCACACATGTGTTCACAATTCAGGGTTCACAAGACTGTTAAAAAACCCATTCAAAAACTCCTTAAAAAAAGAAGCCTGTTTAAAAATTGATCCGATTGTTTACAAACCCATTAAAAAATTGTTCACAAACCCATTTTAAAATTGTTCATAAACAACCTATTCACAAACCCACTTTGTAATTGTTGACAAATCCTGTTCACAAATTGTTTACTGCCACAAATACGCTGTTCACAAAGCTGTTGACAAACGTGTGTTGACAGAGTGTTTGGAGGAGCTAGGCAGCCTGATTGAGTCGTACGGCATTACCATCTGTCAGCCGTCGCCCGCACACGCCCTCAAGATCATCGCCCAGCAGATTGGCTGCCGCGACAACACCGTGCGCAATGCCTCCCTAAACACCATCGTCACAGCTCACGCCATCCTCGGGGAGGGGATCTACAAATACATCGGACACGTACGTACCTTGTGCATTTAAAAAGAAAATATACATTGGGCGTGTGTGTATGTATTGGACACACAAGTCTCATTTTCTCTCATTATTTTCTTTCTTTATGATTTTTTCTTCCCGTCGTAATGAGTGAACTATTCCTGCAGACATTAAGCAATCAAACATTCAATTAAATTTGTTGTTTTAGAATGAATATTTTCTCATCGTTCAATGTCGGTGGTCGAAAATGTACATCAGTGAGAAGGTTCAAACTATTAATGACTTTAATTTGCCAAACTTATTGTCAGTTTATTTCACTATGAATTTGTTTCTACAGTTGACAGAGAAAGATCAGAGCTACCTGGAAGAGAGAATCAAGCGGTCCACTAAAACGAAGCCAGCCACCAAAGACGAGAGACCAAAGACAGCCCCTCTGTCACAGAAAACCATGTCACAGTACGTGTGCTGTTGGATAAGGCTGAATAATCAGAATATATTATTATTTATTTTTTGATGTCCAAATTTAAATGACAATATTTTTAAAAAAATTGGCATTAGGGCGACTCGATTTGTCGGAAAGCTACTAACCGCATTGAAAGATGCGTGCTCATGTCACATTACGGCGAGAGTGTAAATGAAGCAACCCACCTCACTTCCAACATTTTGGTTTCTGTCCAACTAAGATGTGCTGGTCACCAGTTGCCAACGCAAGCACTATACGCCAGCTAGAAACTTTTGTCAAATAATGCAATCTAGCCACCGAAAGCACCTTAACGGCGTATGCAGAACCTAGCCGGCTTGGACAAAAGAAACGCCACTTATCTGTTTTCGTCGTCACATTGCAGACCAAACATTCCCCGGGCGGTGTCGGCCATACAGAAGTCCGAGTCCTCTAACTCCATGCGCCACAAGTTTGGTCTGGACATCGATACGGAACCATACCACTACGACACTCCGCAGCTTATACAGCACGACCTGGATGACATCTACGAACCCATCAAGCTGCCCACCGTCAAGTAGGACGACCCCACAGAACACTTCCTCTCATTAAAAGGCTTATTCCTGCTGCTTTTGATCACCTAAATAAAAACTCCACCTAAAAATACTTAACAATTTCATAAATCCTTGATTTGATTTCGTCGGCTGTGATTTCAGAGGTGTATCGCAGGAGTAATTGTGTAATTTCAGAGCCAGACCTCCTTCACCGTCGATGAGACTGGTGAATTCTACAGATGCCTCGGCAACCATCGGCTTCGCGATATCACAGATTACCAGCCCCGACATAGCTATCAGTATTCAGGCCCTTGTGCAGGTGAGTTAATGCCCATATGGATGCAATAAGATTTGTTCCATTTGAACCTGGCCCAATATATATGCTCGCTTTTTGAAGATTGGCTTACGTATTCTGTAAACAGATCCATCAAATTGCTCTTAAGAATTCTGACGTTCAACCATGAAATATTTGCTGTACACAGGACTAATCTGTGAACTGATAATAGCTTTGGAGCATTGCTATGCAAATTAACTTCCAAATTTGAATATCGAAGAAAATCAGCGGCATCAAACATCTGAATGTGTGCACTGTCAGTATAGATTACATTAGTCAAAACTCGCCCACCTAGAAAAGTCAACTTCCTATTGCGTAACATCCATCTTTATAAAAAAGCTCTCTGACTATAAAATACATCATAGAGCCAACACCAAATGTGGAGACATGTGACAGAGTACTTGAAATGTCTGCATAGTGAGTGTGCGCTGTCAGAAGAGAATGCTCGATAGCCAAACATCGAATTTTGGACATGCTGACATTTCAGATGAAACAAGCTCTCTGATTGTCTATAAAATAGTTCATAGAGCCAATCGTATTGCTCCTATAAAATAGTTCATAGAGCCAATCAAATCCATTACGAGAACACAATTTTGGACGCGCTGACATTTCAGATCGATGAGGTACTGAAGGACCGCGCGGAGGTGATGGAGGGACACGTGGACCAACTGCTGCTGACGCTGTCCATGCAGTGCAAGATGGTGTATTCCACATACATGAGCCACAACGACAAGGACGAGGTCATTCGACGCTACCGCTGTCTGCTGGGCACCATGCTGGCGGTGAGTGGCAGCTCGGGGGTGGGGCAGATAACTGAAGTATAGTGAATGACAGCCCAGGGCGGGCCAGCGCAGTGGTAGAACGTTTGGACTTCAGGGTCAAAGGTGTTTCTAGGCTTATGCAAAATCACAATTGGGATTTTAATTATTTTCTATTTTCTCTCCTCCGACTTAGTGTCTTCTGCTGGTTGCCGGGTCATGTGGGTATTAGAGGTAATAGTTTGGCTGACTCTGCGGCTAAGGCCGCCCATGGT
>JAUTBT010029483.1:0-19132 GCA_032361225.1 Lepetodrilus schrolli
AAAACCTCTTCTTGAGTTGAGCCACCAATTCAAGAAAGAGGAGATAACACATGAGTCGATTTGAAAAGCTATCACACGTCATTTGGCATTGCCAATATCATATTGTTTGGGTTCCGAAATACCGTTATAAGGTATTGCAGGGGCGAATAAAGGAGGAGGTTCGAAAAACCGTTATCATCCAAGCGAAACGCTTGGGATGTAACATTACTGGGGGAATCAATTTTGGGCTGAAGGTTACTGTGTTGATACCGTATTTTTACCTTAGAATGTTAGGTGGTATAAGTTAGATAGTCAGTATAGCCGTGCTCATCACCACCGAATAATGTGGAATGATCACCTATCTCGTTCAGGGGGGCGTTGTTTTCGATTCGATAGGGTAAGTCTGGATTCGCTAAGAATTTTCGGCCAAAGGCAATAAAATCGACGAGTCCCGCTTTTAATAATTGATTTCCGCTTTCTGCCGTGTAGTTACCCGCGACGATAATTGCACCCTCAAAGGTGTCTCGAAGTAAGTGACGAAAATCATCTGAAACAACCGGTGCATCGTCCCAGTCCGCTTCGGCTAAATGGATATAGGCGATACCCATCTGATTGAAACGTTTTGCGGCCATTAAGATGGCCTCTATCGCTTCGCTATCGTTCATGCCGCGTTGAGTGATAAAGGGTGCTAGTCGAATGCCGACACGATCTGCCCCAATTTCATCGCTGATGACTTGCACGATTTCTACAGCAAACCTAATTCTATTCTCAATGGAACCGCCATATTCGTCTGTTCGTTTGTTTGAGCTCCGGCGTAGAAACTGATCAATTAGGTAACCATTGCCTGCATGAATTTCTACGCCATCAAACCCAGCTTTTATGGCGTTTGCCGCTGCTTGTCGATAGTCCTGGATAATGTCTTTAATTTCTTCGTTTGAGAGTTCGCGTGGCGTTGGGCAATCGACCATCCTGCCGACACCATCCTCTCCAACGACCCAAACTTGGGCGTCAGGTGCAATGGCCGAGGGAGCAACGGGCAGGCCGTCATCATGAAACGATGCATGCGACATACGGCCCACATGCCATAATTGGGAGAATATATGACCGCTTGAGTGGTGCACGGCATCGGTTACTTTACGCCAGCCTGTCACTTGTTCGGAGGTGTAGATGCCGGGCGTAAAGGAATAGCCTTTGCCCCGAGCAGAGATTTGAGTGGCTTCCGAAATGATAAAGGCTGCACTGGCACGTTGCGCATAATAAGTTGCCATTAAATCAGTTGGGATATCGCCGGGCTGAGCGGTACGCGAGCGCGTCATGGGAGCCATTACTATACGGTTGTTGGTGGTGATGGCCCCCATATTCTTGTTAGTAAAAAGTTCTGTAAAAGACATGTTTTTCTCCAATTTAGATTTAAAACCTATTGCAACGTAGTTTTGTCACGAGCAAACAGCATCTCTATCTTTAACCCCTCTGGGCCATGAACAAACACCTGGTGTTCTTGGGTTACGGGAACGGTTCTCTCGTAATACTCGATGCCATACTGATGTAGAAGATCGATAAAGTTTTTGTAGTTAGCGCCCTGCAATGCAATATGATCGATGAGGCCAGGACCTTCGCTAGTATTTAGTCCCAGGTATTCTGTTTGGGTGGTGCTTTCAAGTGGAGTTTCAACTAAGTGAATTAAGGCTTTTTTATCGCCATATAACCACGCACCTTTAAAAGGGAACGGAGGGCGAAAACCGTTTTCCAAGCCAATCACCTCCGTAAAAAAGTCTGTCATGGTATTCATGTCCCTTGTCTGTAACAGCAAATGGTTTAGTTTCATTTGTTGACTCCGATAGCTCTTGTTCGATGGGAAAATAGTAATACCTGTTCATTTAAAGAACAATTGGGCCTATAGTTAAATGATACTTCCGAAATAAAGAAGAATATGGATAAGCTGGGCGATATGGACTTGTTTGTACGGGTGATCAAGAACGGGGGGTTAGCGGTTGCGGGTCGTGAGGTGGGGCTATCACCGGCGAGAATGACGGCGCGTATGAATGGGCTGGAAGAACGCTATGGTGTTCGACTTATTAACCGCACGACTCGTCGGATATCACTCACCGATGAGGGTCGCGAATTCTACGTGAGCTGTGAGCGTATTCTGGCTGAAGTTGAACAAGCGGAAACTCAGCTGCAAACGGGCCAAAAATCTTTTGTTGGCCCCTTACGTGTGACGGCTACCTCTGATCTTGGGCAACAGCACATTGCGCCCATATTATCTAAATTTGTAGAAGACCACCCCGATGTTCGACCCACCCTTTACCTCACCGATGGTATCGTAAATCTTACCGAGGAAGGGTTCGATTTAGGTGTGCGTTACGGCGTGTTATCGGATAGTGCTATGGTGGCTCGGAAATTAGCCAGTAGCCGTCGCGTATTATGCGCATCACCTGACTACGTGAAACGTAAAGGGCTGCCGGCAACACCCGATGAATTAGCCAACCACGATTGTTTGGCGATGGTGCGTGCCTCAGAACCACTGACGACCTGGTATTTTAAGACGGCGGATGGTGAACAATCGATATCCATTCAAGCTGCGCGGGCTTCAAATGACGGTGCGCTGATTCGACGTTGGGTGCTCGAAGGTGCCGGTATCGCGCTAAAGTCGTTTTGGGATGTGGCTAATGATCTTAAAGCTAAACGTTTGGTGACGGTGTTGGATGATTACACTCAAGACTTCGAATCGAATGGGGTCTCCGGTGGTGCTGACCTACATGTTATTTACCCAAGTCGTACGTACCTACCGCAACGCACACGTGGGTTTATCGACGCATTGTCTGATTACTTTTCCCTGTTGGTTTAGGAATGATTCCTGAAGATACTGCATCAATGTGAATGTATATTTATACCTTCCACGTTCAAGAATACCCCATGTATAGCACGCATTTTTTGCCTAATGGCGTTATTGTAAAGATTTGAAATGGTGAGCTAATCCTACACCTTTACGCTTAGTACTCCATCAAACCAAGGTTGTTGGAGTACGAGCCACTCAGCAAAATCTACGCACTCTAAATAGGGTGTTCTTAAACGTGAAAGGTATATAATTTCGGCCCGAATCAAAGGTGTCATAGATGAAACTAATTTTAACCGTTCTTTTCTTAACAATCGTCAACGTGGCTTGGGCGGATTCAGGCAACTCACTTCGCCTTGCTACCACGACGAGCACCGAGAATTCCGGTCTTCTAGATGTTTTGATGCCTGAGTTCGAAAAAGACTCCGGGTATGAGGTTCATGTGATTGCGGTAGAAACAGGCGAGGCATTGAGTATGGGGCGGGATGGTGATGTAGATGTGATGTTGGTGCATGCGCCTGCTGCGGAAGAAGAATTTGTTCGCCAGGGTTATGGATTGGTACGTCACGCGATAATGTATAACGATTTTGTCATCGTCGGACCTGGGAGTGATCCGGCTGGGGTTGCAGGTCCTAATGTCAGTGACGCATTACAGGTGCTTACTAAAAGCAAAAGCACGTTTATTTCTCGAGGCGATGATTCAGGTACTCACAAAAAGGAACTCCGTTTGTGGGCAGAAGCAGGGCTGGTGTCGGAAGGCCTTTGGTACCGAGAAGCGGGGCAGGGTATGGGTAACGTGTTACAAATGTCCAGCGAATTACAAGCCTATACTTTAACAGATCGAGGTACTTGGTTAGCATTGCGCAAAAAGCTCGATCTGAAACTGCTGGTCGAAGGCGATAAACGTTTGCAGAATCCTTATGGCATGATTGCCGTAAATCCAAAGCATTATCCGGATACCAATGCACAAGGGGCGAATGCGCTCATCAAGTGGATGATTTCGGCTAAAACACAAAAAACGATTGCCGCTTTCCGAGTGGATGGTCAGCCATTGTTCAAACCCTTGCGTTTGTCAAAGTAAAGATGGATCGATTGACCGAGACCACTTTGCAAGCACTGACGCTCTTGTTGAGCGGTGATCCTGAGCTGTGGTGGGTGTGTCGATGATGGTGGGTGGAAATATTCTCGATCATACGCGCAATAATCCTACGGCTATTGTTATGGCGTTTTCCCTAAGTTTTTTACTCAGCTGGTTTCAGGGGAAAGGGCGGGTAATGGCATGAATAATACGTTTGTTCTTTGTGGTGCGCGCATACATCTTGAAATGCGTGGTGGTCGACTCACGCGGCTCTTCAACTCGCCGGACATGGATTCTGCGCATCATTCTCACCAGAAGGGATCCACTCGCCGATTTACGCTTGTAAAATAGCCATGATGATTGCAAAGAAAGATATTACTGGCGTCATACTCGCCGGCGGAAAAGGCCGCCGCATGGGAGGGTTGGATAAAGGTCTGGTTGAATATCATAATAAGCCTCTCATAGAGCATGTAATCGAAAGGCTAGAGCCTCAAGTTGGTGGTCTGCTAATTAATGCCAATCGTAATGCCGAGCAATACCAAGGATATGGTTTTCCTGTTATTGCTGATCGATTGGCCGACTACCAAGGCCCGCTGGCAGGATTCTCTGCGGCTATGCTCGCGGCCAAAACAGACTACGTTCTGACAGTACCCTGCGATGGACCGCTTTTACCCTATGATTTGGTGAGTCGCATGGTGAAGAGTATGAGTGAGGAAAATACCGATATTGCAGTGGCTCATGATGGTGAACGCTTGCAATCGGTGTACGCATTAATTAAGCGGGATTTGTTGCCTTCGTTACAAGCCTGTATACAATCAGGCAACCGCCGTGTTGATGCTTGGCATGCAACCCAACAGACTTCGTTAACTGATTTCTCGGATACGCCCGAGAGCTTTTTTAACGTAAATTTTCCTGAGGATAGAGATGATAAAAGAACCTAGGTATGAAATATAAAACTAGCTGTGCTGACGATCATGATCCTGAAGCATTGACGGTTGAGGCCGCCCGGCTACGGATATTAGACAGTATTATCCCCATGTCCTTGACCGAACGTGTGCCGGTTCGCTCGGCGTTGAGCCGTGTGCTGGCCGAAACCGTTGTTGCTCCGGTGAATGTTCCAGCACATGTGAATTCTGCAATGGATGGTTATGCACTGAAGGGTACAGCGCTCCCAGCGAAAGGCGAATCACGAGTCTATCAGCAAGTGGGCAGAGTGATGGCGGGCCAATCTTTTGCCGGTAATGTTGCTGAAGGTGAGTGCATACGCATTATGACAGGTGCGCCGATGCCGAAGGGTACCGATACCGTGGTGATGCAAGAGCAGGTTGAAGTCGAAGGCGATCGTGTGACCATTGGTTCCGGGCATCGTCAAGGGCAGAATGTTCGCCAAGCAGGGGAAGATCTCACTAAAGGGCAGTCGGTCTTCAATCCTGGCAAGTGGTTGGATCCTGCCGATATCGGCGTAATGGCCTCTATGGGGTTTGGTGAGGTCGCGGTGGTGAGGCGACCTACGGTGGCATTTTTTTCCACCGGTGACGAATTGCGCTCAATTGGTGAGCCGCTTGGCGAGGGTGAGGTCTACGACAGTAACCGATATACCGTTTATGGCATGTTGACCCGACTGGGTTGCAACGTGCTAGACATGGGCGTGATTACCGATGATCCCGACAAGCTACGAGAAGCCTTTGAAGCGGCATCAAGGCAGGCCGATGTCGTGATTACAACTGGCGGCGTTTCCGTGGGGGAAGCGGATTATATCCATTCAATTCTTGACGAACTCGGGGAAGTCGCATTTTGGAAGCTGGCGATTAAACCGGGGCGGCCACTTACACACGGTAAACTTGGCAAAGCTTTATTCTTTGGTCTGCCGGGGAACCCGGTTGCCGTGGTTGTTTCTTTTTATCAGTTTGTACAGCCGGCGCTTAGGTATTTGATGTCGGGTGAGATTGATCAACCTTTGCTTATTCCCGCTAAATCCTCCTGCAAAATGCGTAAAAGGCCCGGTAGAACAGAGTTTGCGCGTGGGGTCTACACAACCAATGAGAATGGAGAAATCCAGGTTGATACCACTGGAGTGCAGGGATCGGGGATTTTAACCTCTATGAGTCGTGCCAATTGTTTTATTGTACTCGGTGATCAACAGGGAGAGGTGAATCCTGGTGATACCGTCACCATACAGCCGTTTGCATCTTTAGGTTAGAATATGCAATAAGATAGAAAGGTATCTTATCGATAATAAATGGAATATAACTCTATTGCTGCGTCCTTTGTGTATGGCCTGCGTTTAAGCTCTATTTCTTACGAAGAATACTAAATAATAGATTGATTAACAGCGTTTTTCTCCATGCTCTCTACCCGCTTCCTGGCGTGAAAAGTGTCTACGGGACAGTTCCACTAAAGAGCCTATGCACATGAATACAATGAGTTCGAAAGGTGTCCTAATTTAGCCACCCGTTGTATTCATATGGCGGAAAATAACGGGTTTAGCATGGATATCAAATTCATGCCCTTTGGGCTTAATCGACATCGAATCGATGATTGCTTGTTTGAGTTTGTCATCGTCTCCTGGATGAGCGCGTACAACACGGCGTAAGTCTACCGAGTGTTCCTGCCCGAGGCAGAGCAGCAATGTGCCAGTTGCGGTCAAGCGGACTCGATTGCACGTGTCACAAAAATTGTGGCTATGCGGTGAGATAAATCCTATCCGAGTATCGGTGCCTGCAACGCGGTAATAGCGGGCGGGACCGCCGGTGTTTTCGTTGGTTTCTAGCAGATCGTGGTGGATATCAGCGCGTACTTCATTGCTGGGGTAATAGGCCTCGGCGCGGTCATGATTCGTTGTCTCACCGAGTGGCATTTCTTCGATAAAGGTGATATCGAAGCTATTCTCCACCGCAAAGTCGACAAGATCATTGATTTCATCGTGATTTCGGTTTTTAAGAATCACGCTATTGAGTTTGATGCGCTCGAATCCAGCTTCGCGGATAGCTTTTAAGCCGTCGAGTGTTTTGTGGATATCACCCACTCGTGTCATGCGTTTGAAACGATCTTCTTGCAGTGTATCCAAACTGACATTAATACGCGTGACGCCCTGGTCGCGGAGTTGTTTGGCATACCGTCTTAACCGTGTGCCATTGGTGGTAATCGTAAGATCTTGGAGGCTACCATCAGCGCGTAAACGCCCTAAATTATTAAACAGTGAGAGCACGTCCTTACGTACCAAAGGCTCGCCACCGGTCAGACGTAGTTTGGTGACGCCCAGTTCGACAAAGCAACGTGCGATCGTGGCAATTTCTTCGAGAGTCAGTAATTGATTACGTGGGACAAAGGTCATGTCCTCGCACATGCAATAAACACAGCGTAAATCGCAACGATCAGTGACCGAGATGCGCAGATAGGTGACTTGGCGTCCAAATCGGTCAATGAGTTGGTCACGCATATTTTCGGGCATGGGTTCCTCCTGTTTTTATTCTGTTACAACAAACATCTTCTGGTCGCCGAACTGGCCCTAGAGAGTTGATGGTTACATTCTGCCACATTCAGGGGCTAGATGGCATGACCCGTATATGTCAGGGGTTGTTCATTGTATTCAAAGTAGCTGACTGCAAGTCTCGCCGAGTCACGTCTAAAGGTTGCTTTTCAGAATTTTCTTAAGCCTTAGCAGGTATGTTAAGTACTCGGCCATAAATATTCTAACATTTTACTTGTCTTTTTTATCATCTTCGGTGTTGCATAAACAGTTACGTAGCCCGCTATGCGCCTATTTATGCGCCTTGAATATGAAAAAAAATCCTGCGTAAAATTGTTAAAATATTTATGGTCGAGTACTTAAGGGCGTCTCTTGTATCTATTTACTCGTGGATTGGCCGATTGCACCCAAAGGACATAAAAAAGTCCAGGATTTCCAATAGCTGCGTTACTAAGCGTTTGCAATAGAAGAACTATTACAGCCACTTAGCGCCTTGTGGGTGACTGAAGGAAATGCCCTTGGGTAAAAATCCTGAATCCCAATCTACTCAATTTAGAATTAATAGAGCTGCCCTTAATTTAGTATGAAATTAAATGGGACGTCTTTTGATAGAGAGATTTTCCTCATTTCTTTAGGGAAAGGTAGCAGCCCATCAATTTTTTTAACGGCCCGGATGGCCGCTTCGTCTAGTATCGAACTACCTGAGCTGTGTTTAATACGGACATCACTGATGGCGCCAGACCGATGGATGATAAATGAAATTTTGACCTGCCCTTCTTTTCGCATGCGTCTTGCGCGTCGTGGATAATCTTTGCTTCTTTTTAAAGCTTGATTTAAAGAGTCCTCATAGAGTTTTTCAATATTTTCAATCCCAAAGGCGGCCACTTGTGGTTGTGGATTAGGAGCAGGTTGTGGTTTGGGTTTCTGCTCGGGCTTAGAATGTTTCTCAGGCTTGGGCTCAGGTTTAGGCTTGGGTTTAGGCTTGGGTTTAGGCTTAGGTTTTTCTATCTTGGGAGTGATGGGTTGTGGGTCGACTTCGGCCACTGTCTTGGGCTTAGGTTCGGGTGCGCTAATAGCGGGGGGTACAAATACGCTGAGTTGCAAAGGAATTGGCTGGTTCTGGATAGAGAGACTAACCGTATTGGCACCTGCATATACGCTTAATAAAAGTCCAAGATGCAGAAGTGCCGAAATCACGGCTCCGGCAATATGGTACTTCATGAAACTTGACGAGTCGCAATTGATAGATTGTTTAGATTGTAGGATTTTAAAACATCGATTAACTCGATAAAGCGTTCAAATCTGACCGATTTATCGACGCTCAAAATAATCGATTTATCAGGCTTGAGTGAATTTAACTTTTTATTGAGCATATCAAGGTCAATAAGGGCATCCTGATAGTAATACTCCCCGTCCTTATTGATGGCGATTTTGAAGGGATCTTTATCTTCTTGTGCGTTAGAGTTTTCAGCTTCTGGCAGTTCAAGACTGATTTTTTCCTGGGCGATGAACGTCGCTGTGGTAAGCACTATCGCGAGTAATACCAACATGATATCGATAAACGGAATGACATTGATCTGGTCAAAGCGTTTCATGACTTAGTTTCTTTCCATAGGGCGGTCAGTACTTCTACCTTACGCATCAGACCGTTGTAGAAAAGAATGGCCGGTATGGCAACGACTAACCCCATTGCTGTCGCTTTTAGCGCTAAGGCTAGGCCCAACATGATTTTATTAGGTTCGATTGCCCCTCCCTGACCTAGGTCATAAAAGGTAATCAGGATCCCAAGTACGGTTCCAAGTAAGCCGATATAGGGTGCATTAGAACCAATTGAGGCGATTGTGGTGAGGTGCTTCGTGAGTGCGATATTTAAGCCTTCCTGATGAGCATAGTCTCCTACCTTGACCTGGCGGAAAAAAAGAAAACGCTCAATACTGAACCAAATCATGATAAAACTCATGGAGCCCAGCACCCCGAATACAAAAAAATCCAGATACTCTTTTAAAAATTCCACGATACTCCTTTGGTTTAAGGAACCTCTAGTCGTTAAAGGTTGAAGATAATAAGGTCAGAAAAAGCTACTTAGCTAACCCTTTGATTATGCCAGCTAAAAGTTTATAAATACGCATTTCACTCAAGATTTAGGCGCCTATATAGTTGTATATAAGCATTTGAAATATGGCGTGTATTGTCTTTTTTCTAATGGCAGGAGACTCTGATGAAATTTAAGGGTGATCCAAGCAGATACGTTCGAAAAAGCTTAACTGAACTCCATTCAATACTGTGTACCGTTTTGTAACATAGTTTGCCGTTAGCGTGAATGACCACCTTGCTAGGGATTAAATGCTAAGGAAATTTTCCGAGACTTTTGAGGGAACGTTGAACGAGTGGTGATTGTTTTATGCGGGCCAGAATTCTCCCTATCCGCCCCGAAGTTAGAATCGAGGCGATCCACGACTGCTTTAGTCGTGTGCGCTGTAAGCCCTAATGAGTAACCTTGTAATCCTTCAATAATAATTGTGTTTTTCTGGAGGGTTCAATGCCGAGCTCTCGCTCGAAAACACGTTCACAGCGACTGTATACCTGCAACGCTTCCGCGGGCAGTTCAAGCTGTAAGTAACAGACAATAAGCTGTTGGTAGAAGACTTCAGTTAGCTCTTCGGCTTTGAGTCCTTTTTCGTAGCAGTTTATGGCCTGTTGCCATTGCGCGGTTGTTTCATAATGCTGTCCAAGATGGCTAACGGCATGTAAAAAAGTACTGCGTAATTGTTCACGCAGTTGGATGGCTGAGAGAATATCGTCTTCTGCTAGAAATGAACCGGTGTAAAGACGGATAATTTCTTTTGAACTACGCGTTTTTGAGTGTTCTTTTTCTAGACTTGAAAAGCTGTTGGAAAGTCGTAACAGCGCATTTACATCGGTCCAGCAATAGTCAAGATTTAAGCTTAAACTGCATTCATGAAGGGGAAGAATATCGTCATGTTGGAGCAGCTTGCGTAATCGACGCAGTGTAACTTTAAAGGATTCAAGTGCGTCATCGCCTTCCGCATCGGGCCAAAGTCTATCGGCTAGCCTATTGGCTTTAATATTTTGACCGCCCATTGCAATGAGGGTTTTGAGTAGCTCAAGAGGTTTTGCCGGTGGCTTGCTGCCGAAGGCTAAGGGTTCGCCGTCGATTTCAATGCGCAATCCGCCTAGCGTATAGATTCGAATGGGCCAGGGCCATTGTTCAAGTGCCGCACTTTCCTGGTTGGGCGTCAGTTCGCGTTTACGGATTATAAGGCGGACATAGTCGGTTTGAATTCCAGCTTCCAGCGCGACGGTGCATAACGTGCTCATGATATGGGATCGCCACCAAACGCTCGCTATCCTATTGTCTTTACTACCGAGTTCTAGGGCGTTAGTCAGTGATTTCAGAGCGCTTTCACGATACCCTTGTTTGAGTGCGAAGTAGGCCTTGAACAGCTCAATATCGAATAGGGAATAACTAATATTTTCCGCACGGGCTGTTTTCTCAGCTTGCTGGATTGTGCGCTCAGCTTCTTCGGTATTACCCTGCTCAAATAGGATAATAGCCAACCCTGCTAAATGAAAAACGTATGAAAAATTTATACCCGCGTGTTCTGAAAGCTCAGTTGCCCGATTTATCCATTCATAGGCCTTGTTTAAATCATTCTCATGCCAGGCAAGCACTCCGGCAGCTTGATGATATATAACCTCGTTCATTAATTGGCCCGGGATTACTAGGGATCTGAGGTCTTCAAGATTTTTATGAGCGGCTTCCAATCTATCAGTTGTTACGTTTGCGATACAGGAATGAAAGTGAATATGCATAACCATCGCTTGAACGCCGGTATTGTCAGCTAACTGTAGGGCGGCATTTGCTGATTTAATGCTTTTATCCACTTCAGCACAGTTCCAGTGGTAACAGGAGTCGACGACGTTCATCCAGATTTTGCAAATGGAGACGGATGAGCTGCCCGTCATAAAGGGCCGAACATTCTCTAGTAGCAATGATACTTTGTTTAAACCACCTTTCCATAGCCGCATAAAAAAACAACTTTCCGCGAGCATAGTGCGAAGGTTCGGGTCTGGCGTACTGTGGATTAGAGCTTCTGCGCTAGTTTGCCACTCATGCAGTTTTGGGTGGCTTGGGCGTCGAAACAAATAGGCGGTTAAAAGTGCGCTCAAGATTCGTACATCTATTTCTGCTGGCTTATTATCGGGCAGTTGTTCAATAAGCGTTTCCAAACGATCTATCCATGGATCCATGCGATGGAAGTCATCCCACAATACTTTGAATGTCTCAATCGTTAAGCAGCATGATAAGGTTGCTCCGATAACATCGCCTTGCTTTATAAACAGCTCATAGGATTGTTCCAGAGGTGCGCGAGCACCCAAGGGTTCTTGAATCGTTTTACCTTCGCCTTCCCAGTAAAGAAGCCAGGGATTCTCTTGGAAAAGAGCTTGCGGTAATTGTGATAACCAGGCGAGTAGTGTTTTGGAGCGACCTTGATGAAGTAACATAGGCGCTTGCTGACTCGCGAGTCGGGCGGCATCTGGGTAGCGTTTAGAGGAAATATACAAATCAAACGCGGCTTCGATATGTTGTTCTAATTCTAGTAAAACGGCGGCTTTTCGTTTTAAATTAGATAACTCTTCTTGTGTGTAAGTTCGCTTAGAATGCTCTAAAAGAAACTCTCGAAAGAGTGGGTGAAACTGGTACGTATTTTCTTCCTGTTGATGTCGGTAGGTGAAAAAGTATCCGTCCGCCAATTTCGCGAGGATATTACCGGCATTCTCGTTTTTGGATAACTGGATGGCTGATGATTCGCTAATGGTTGGCATCAAAGAAAGTTGTTGTAATAATTCTTGTGTTTTAGGTTCGATACGCTTAAAGACTTCTTCAGCAAAGTAGTCAAATAAGACTTGTATCGATGCACCTGCCTCCGGTCTTTTTTCGGGTAATTTCTCAGCGTTGGCCATTAGGATGAGTCCAGCCATCCAGCCTCGACTAATCAAATGGATATTACTTAGTTGTTTCTTACCCAGCGTTTTTTTACTGTGTATTTGCGCAATCGAGAAGGCTTCATCTTCCGTTAGGCGTAATGCGTTGTCATCGATCCAGGAGAAATCCTGACTGGCTTGGAGTCGGGCAAAAGCAGGAGGTGGAGGTTGTCGGCTGGTTACAAATAATGATACTTCCTCAGGCAGCGTTTGAAGTGCTTCACAAACAACCGCGTGTAGACTGGAGTCCGTTGATATCCGTTCGTAGTTATCAAATACAATGATGCAGGGAGGTTTTAGCCAGCTAAACAATTGTTCAAAGAAACGTCGCGTAAACGTTTCAATGCCCATTTTGTATTCAGAGGTGAGGGCGGGTAGTGCCTTGCGTCGGCGAGGGGCCGCTTTTTTTGCGGCGAGAGACATGTAATGGAAAAAACTGGCGGGGTCATTGTCATCTTCATCAATGCGGTACCATAAACATCGGGTATCCCGCGTTGAAAGGTAGCTGCTCGCTAAAGTGGTTTTACCGCATCCTGCTGTACCGGATAACCACACTAGCCGTGATGTTCTGGCATTATCCAGTTCTTTAAATAAGCGCTCGCGTGGATAAACACTCGCCAATTGAGGTGTTTGCAGTTTTGTAATGCTGCTTGCTTGCTGTTCCATCTAAGCTACCTTTTAAAGTAACTACTCAGAAAACCCCTGAAATACACCGGCTCTGCGTTCAAAAATGGTCATTTTACTAAAGAATAAGTACCTGCAAGCAGCTACTAAACACTTGTAAACTCACATTTTTTGCCTTGATCTGGCATATTTCAGCGGTGATCTGAGCAGTTACGCTCTCGCTGAGTAGTTACTAACGTTCTAAAATAAGCTCTCGAATGCGTAAGCTATCGCTTCAAGTATTGTTTCTCTAATGCGTCATTGTTCAATAGTGGAAGTGACGTGTTCAAGTTCTCTATATTTTTACGACTTCGTAATTATTCAAGACTACGATCATTCTGACAAACTCACCCTTTATTGGAAAGAAACCGTATTTTTGATAGAAAGCTTATGTGTCTTGGCTTCGACATCCATTATTATATAATTGCTGCTAGAAGTACCTGAGCAGGAGAGTGGATTAAATTTACCGGTAATCATATCTTCACTATTTTCGCACGTAGTGCCTAGAAAATTACCGTTACCTTCATCTTCACCCCAAGAAATTAATAGTTTACTAATGGAAACATCATCTGAAAATTCAGTTTCTAAAGGTGAGGTAAGCGTTGAGGTACAAGAGGCTGATTGTCCATTAGCTGTTCCAGTGTATGTGACTGTTCCGGCTTTGTAGTTAAATTCTAGCTTGCCTTTGGCTTCCAGTTCTTTGCTACATGAAAAATCGAAATCTATTCTTTTTTGTATATCTATAATATTTAGAGAGCTCATGCCGGGCGTCAGGCTGAAACGATTAGATTTGCAATCAAATAGGATATCCCCTTCAGATCCGGACTCGCTTTTAGTTGTTGCCGAGGTGGCCGTAATGTGGGGGTTGGGCGGAATAGTGAAGGACTGAGACTCTGAGCAGCTAAAGGCTAATGAGCTAGGTTCAGCGCCGCCAGTGTCTTCAGCCACGCTGGTATCACCTGTGATGGGGTTGTCGTCTCCGTTGTCACTGCTACAGGCAGTAAAAAATACTGCCAGTGCAAGATACAAGGTGGTATTCAGTCTATTCATACATCTACTCCTGATTTATTGTTCGTAGCCCCGGTAGTATAGACGAAGAATTTCTATGCAACGAGACTAACGGAAGTCTTCGAATGCTCATGTTTCGAGTCCAGTCTTTCCGTTGAGAGGGGGAGGGGAGATTCCTCTATCAGTAAGCAGTAAGTTAAGTAACTCATTCCGATTGTGGAAGTGGTACTCCTCTGATTTCCCAATCACTTTAACAATGCCCCATGGGTGCAGTTTGCTGTCGTCATATCCATAAATTCGAACCAGCAAACTTTGTATTCCAGTCATGTCCATCGAAACCTCGTGTGACCGATAGGCGAATTTAGCGAGGGCGTTAGTATCGCTTACAATGGGGGACAGATAGGATACAGGATAATTCTAACCGAACTTATTCAGGGTTTCCTTAATGACGAGACGCTTTGACCTGCTCTGCGAGCATTTTAGTTTTGGCTGAAGGAGGAATGCCAAACTCCTGTTCGAGAATGTTTTTGCAGCGGTTATAGACCCGCAGCGCTTCGGCAGGTAAGTCTATCTGTTGATAGCATAGGATGAGTCGTTGATAGAAGGCTTCCGTTAGATTTTCAACTTTAAGCCCGTTTTCGTAGCAGTTTATCGCTTTTTGCCATTGTCCGGCGGATTCGTAGTATTTTCCGGTTTCACCAATGGCCAGTAGGAATATATTTCGTAGTTGCTCGCGAAACTGTAGCGCCGATGCGTTGTCCTCATCACCCAAAAATGGACCTCTATAAAGGCGGATAATTTCTCCTAACCTATAGGGTACGGACCCCATTTCTTCAGTATTAGAATGGGAATTGGAATGCAGCAGTAAGGATTGCGCATCGATCCAGCAATAATCTTGATTGAGGCTTAGGCTTCCTTCATGCAAAGGCAATATATCGTCGAATTGCAAGAGTTTGCGTAAACGCCGTAATGTGGTTTTAAATGACCCTAGCGCATCATCGCCTTCTGTATCGGGCCAAAGCCTGTCTGCCAGCCTGTTAGCTTTCACTTTATGCCCGCCCATGGCAATGAGGGTTTTGAGTAGCTCGAGCGGCTTTGTCGGGGGTTTGCTACCAAAGGCCAACGGTTTGTCATCAATCTCTATGCGTAACCCACCCAAGGTATAAATGCGAACGGGCCAGGGCCACTGTTCGAGTGCGGCACCTTCAGCATTAGGCGTCAACTTGCGTTTGCGGATCATCCTATGGATATAGTCGGTGTGGAGATTTGCCTCCAAGGCCGCTGCGCACAACGTGGTCATAATATGGGGTCGCCACCAGGCGCTGGTGATTCGGCGGCCATCTGAGTGGCCAATGTCGAGCGCATTATTAAGCGATCGTAATGCCTTATCACGGTTTCCCTGTTTTAGATCAAAATAGGCGCTCAGCAGTCCAGTATAAAACAGCGCTGTTGGAAGTTTATCTGCGCGGGCAATGTGTTCAGCCTGATCGAGCGTCTTGATGGCTTCAGCTGCATTTCCCCGCTCAAACAAGATGATGGCCAAGGTGGTTAATTGAAACGCAGAAATAAAATTAACACCCGCCTGGTGAGCAAGTTTAACGGCTTGTTTAGTGGATTCGTAGGCTGTGTTTAAATCACCTTCATGCCATGAAATCACTCCGCTAATTTGCAGACATGAAACCTCATTAATAAGCTGGCCTGGGGTAACGAGTGATTTAAGATCAGCTAAATTCTTGCGAGCAGCTTCCGTTTGACCGGCGGCCAAATTTGCGATGCCAACGTGGTAATGGATGAGGGTGTCCAGGATGTGAATACCTGTATTCTCGGCGAGCATCAGGGCGCTATTCGCGGCCTCCACCGCTTTATCGGTTTCCGCATTGTTCCAGTAATAACAGACTTCGCTGGCGTGTAGCCAAATAGTGCAAAGAGGGCTATCGGCATTGCCGGTTAGGGCAGGGCGAATTTTCTCAAGCAATACAGATGCTTTGGCTAAGCTATCGGACCAGATATTGGGCGAAAATAGATTCTGTGCCAGCATAATGCGCAGAAAAGGGTCGGGGGCGTTATGGATCATGGCTTCCGCGCGAGATTCCCATATCTTGAGATTTGGGTGGCCGGTGCGTCGATAGACATAGCCTGCTAGCATGGCGCTGGTAATCTGAGCGTCTACTTCGGGCGGAATATTCTCAGGCAAATGCTCAAGCAAGTACTCCAATCGTTCTATCCATGGGTCCATCTTATGGAAGTCGTCCCAGAGGACCTGAAAGGTATCGATGATTAGACAACAGGATAGGGTGGCTCCGAGCAAATCCTCCTGCTTCTTAAAGAGGCGATATGATTGCTCCAGAGGTGAGCGCGAACTTGAAGGCTCTTGAAGTATCTTTCCTGCTCCCTGCCAATAAAGCAGCCAAGGGACTTGCTCAAATAAATCTTGAGGCAGTTTTTCTAGCCAGGCAAGCAAGGTTTTGGAGCGACCCTGCTGGAGTAATATGGGGGCTTGTTGACACGCAAGCCGTGCAGCTTCGCGGAACGCTTCAGACGAAATATACAAGTCAAAAGCAGCTTCTAAATATTCCTCTTCTTCAAGTAATTTTGCGGCTTTTAGTTTTATGCTCGATAGTGCATTGGCGCTTAAGTTTTTCTGAACTTGCTCGAGTAAATACTCTCGAAAGAGCGGATGGAATCGATAAGTGCCTTTTTCTTCCTCGTGCCGATAGGTGAAAAAGTATCCGTCCGCAAGATTCGCCAGAGCCTTACCCGCATCTTGAACACCCGTTAACCGCGCTGCACAAGATTCACTGATGAAGGGAAGCAGAGCTAGCTGTTGCAGAATAAGCCGGGTTTCAGGTTGGACGTGTTGCCAAACTTCTTCTGCGAAATAGTCAAACAAAGTTTGTGCCGATGCTCCAGTTTGCGGTCTGTCGTCAGGGGTTTTTTTTGCATTCGCCATCAATATAAGCCCCGCCATCCAACCACGACTTAGTGAATGGATATTATCTAGTTGGGTCTTTTCCAGTATCTTTTTACTGTGAATTTGGGCGATATGATTGGCTTCTTCATGGGTAAGACGCAAGGCGTCTCCATCAATCCATGAGAACTGCTGACTGGCGCGTATCCTGGCTAAAGCAGGAGGAGGTGGTAGTCGGCTGGTAACAATAATAGTGATGCCTTCAGGTAGCGCCTGTTGTGCTTCGAGCAAGATACTGTGCAAGATAGAGTCGCGGGATATTCGCTCGTAGTTATCAAATACCAGTGCATAGGGAGGTTGCATGCCACGGTACAATTGGCTAAAAAAGCGGCGCGCAAAAGTCTCCGTTCCCATTTTGTATTCAGGCGTTAGAGCCGGTAGGAAATTGTGTTGCTGGAGAGCCGATTTCTTTGCGGCTATGGCCAAGTAGTAAAAAAAGCTGGCAGGATCATTGTCCTCTTCGTCGATGCGGTACCACAGGCACGAAATGCTTCGCGCGGCGAGGTAGCTGGTTGCTAATGTGGTCTTACCGCTTCCAGCGGCGCCAGAAATCCAAACTAGACCCGAGGTATTGGCTGAATCCAGTTCGCTATAAAGACGTTTCCAGGGGTAGACTTTTGCAAGCTTAGGTGTGCGCAGCTTAGCAGTAGTATTGATGGTGGGATCCTGAGTGGTATTGTATTGCAGTCGTTTTTTCTGGTTATCGCTGTCGTGCTTTAAGGCCGCTTTGATGGAACCCAAAAAGTCGATATCCTTAAACGGTTTTTCGATAAAATCGATCGTTTTGGAAAACTTGGTACGCAGGGTCGCTGGAATGTCACCTTGATTGGAAATAGCGATGATGGGCAATGAGAATTTGTGTTCGCTCAATTCTCTCGCTAACTCCAGCGCATTTAAACCTGGCATGCGGATATCGAGCAATAAGCAACCTACACGATCAATCGAATAGTCTTCCAAAAAATGTTCCGCAGAATCAAAGACTTCAACCCGCAAGCCCGCAGATTCTACTAAAACCTGCAGTGAAGCCCTAACAGCGGGATCTTCATCGACAATAAATACGGTGGATTTAGGCATGGACTTGTTTACTCAACGCCTTTGCTATATCGCCGTTATTTAGTACTCCAACAAGGTCGGTTTGATGAATACAGCGAGTCGGAAAGCGATTAGCTGCAACGACTTCAGGGGTGCGGGAGGTACGAAAGCCGAAGCCTGAGGTAGAACGAGACAGGAGTTCGAGTCGAGAGTAACGCATGGAACAATTACCGAGGCGTATCTTGCAGGAAAGGGAGGCTCTCTTTGTGTTACCTATGACAGTGTCGGTAGCGCAGGCCATTATTTTAAGGGCACCTCTATTAATTCTGGGTTGAGCCGGTTGAGATTCAGGATTTTCAAGAGCAAGGCGCTAAGTGCTTGCAAGCATAGCACTAATAATAGTGGTTCTATTGCATCACTTAGCAACGCAGCTATTGGAGATTCTGGGCTCAATATGTCAATCCACGAATAAATAGAAGTGCCCTTAATTGACACTGTAACAAAAAAGAATAGCACTGGGGCGTCTGTTGCTACCACCTGATCGACAGGAAGGTAGGCGAGGATCGTCTGAGTAAACAATCTATTTTTTTGATTCATCGATTTATTATAAGTTGTCTTGCCTCCCTAGATAGATTATATACCGCTTTGTGTATTAATTATTTGGTGGTCTAATAATCTGACTTAAAAAGCTGCCCGTAGACTCACTCTGGGGCGTTCCGCTTGTACCGAGTAGAAATCGCGCAGAGCAAATAATCATTTCAAGTAAATCGATTCACCGCTATTGGGATTATGGGAGTATTTTTACTTTGTATGGTTGGGTATGAACTAACCACTTGGTCTAGCATGTTGTAGTTACAACAACGAAGTAGTGCTGGAATGACCTTCAGAAATAGCCTAATACATACTGAACTAGAGTTTAATGAGAATTTACATGTTATTTCACGTGTAACTTGAATTGATTGCAAATTTACGGGTAGTTTTTATTTTATAGCCTATACTCTACTGTACTAACCAATCAGCAATTCCCGCTGATTGATTAAATGATTAATTATCAAATGGTTACAAAAACATGTTTCGTAAACTTTTTTCTTA
>JAUTBT010029494.1:0-19131 GCA_032361225.1 Lepetodrilus schrolli
GGAGACAGAGAGAGAGAGAGGAGAAAGAGAGAGAGAGAGAGAGAGAGAGAGAGAGAGAGAGATAGAGAGAGAGACACAGGTAAGGTAACGATGCTCTGTGTTTCAAATATATTTTGGCACGTGCCTTTGTGCTTAAAATATGTAGATCCACTATCTTCATTCTTCACTGATCGAGTAGTACACAGGATGCTGACACAACGCTGTAATTTAAACACATTATCAATAATAATCGAATACGGTTACGGGTCACTTCACACCAAAATATCACTTCACACCAAAATTAATGATTTCGTGCCATGTCATTTCACACTAGTTTCGGGTCAGTTCTTGCCAATCCTGGGTCGCTTCGTACTACTTTGGGGTCGTTTCATTTAAAGGGTTTTGTAATGTTTTATTTAAGTAATAAATGTACACATTTGCTATTGTTACATGTACTACTCATTGCACACTATTTCCGATACTCGATAATGAGAACAGGTACAGGGTTAATCAGTGTTTTCACAACAATAATCCTTCTGGAGATGTTTCGACACCCACTATAGAGCAGAGATGCCAACCTTTTAAGATTGGTAAGAGGAGTAAAGTAAGCGAGCCGGATTTGAGCGATATGTGGGCGGTATGTCACCCAGTACACATTTGCTGTAGAAATCTACAGTTTGCTGTCAATAACAAGGTTATAAATAATGTTGACAAAGTCGGAAAACTTTGAGTCAAAGGTAAGTGATACCATTCTTGTACACCTGAAAACTTCATGTTACTGATTTCTTGACCATTTATGAGACTTTTTACTGCTTTTACATGGGATTGTAAATTACTTCATTTAGCGAGAGATAGCGGATTTTTTTGGCAGAGCATTCGAAGTGCTGTTTTTTAAAAATGAAAATTGGTTATTCATTACTATTTACTGTTTATGAAGTAAACAAATTGGACTCTGATACTTCCGACTCACAATTCAGCTTAAAGTCGGACAAAAATATGAAACTGCTAAACTTTCACAATGGCAGCTACCTTTAGGTTTACAGTGTTGTTTATTGATTTTAAACATGTCAATAATAACAAGCATATTCTATGGTATATATTATATATATAGTGTTTACCATGTACCCAAACAGTATATGACGTCACAACAGCAATCGGCCATCTTCGGCCAGTTCCGTTCGTTAGCTGAGTGTCATATCATGTGACATATCAATTGAAATATGGATCAAAATGATGTTTTTTTGTTGATCAGAACAATTGATACATGGATCCAAATAATGGTACGAAACGACTCAAAACCAGTGCAAATCGACCCGAAACTAAGCGCGAAACGACTCAGGCGAAACGACACAAAGTTGGTGTGAATGTGTTTTGGTGCGAAATGACCCATACCATCAGATAATAGATTAGGCACTACCCTCCAGGAATTTACCAGAACATGGGATCATTAGATGACATAGTGAGATGGGAACTATACAGAAATAATATTAAATTATCAACATGAAATTTTGAAAGTGATGAACCATGGCCGAAGTGTTGTCGGAAATTGCAATAAATTGCTTAGATCTACATAAATTTACGTAAATTAATAATAAATTCACATTCCTGGTATAACGTCAATCAACATCATAACATAATAACAACTTGTTTTAATGGAATTGTAATAGAATACGAATAAGGTACGAACCCTTCAACAACATCAGACGAAAATGTAACGACGAACACGTATGGCGAACTGTGACGAAACATCCGGTTTCGACCACGTTTTTCGTCTGCTTCCCGAGCGCGATAAAATGAACCGATTTAACACTTGACAATTATTATACCTATCACATTATCCAATGACGGAACTCCGGTTGATATAAGAAGCTGGTTGTTATATAGTGAAGGCTTGGTACCGGGTATTTGCGGGATTTTTAAACGTGTTTTCTTCTGAAAACTTGTTGTTGCTGCCATGTTGTAAAGTACACAAAACCGATAAAATACACTATGGTGTTGTGCTAATCAGAAATTAATTTATTATTAAGATGTATCGTTCATAATAATACTTTGTATTATAATCATTATTTCTTACTATATTGTCGGATACTTTTTAATGTAAACCTATATTTAAGCGTGGATCCTTTTCTTATATATTATCGAATAGAATGTACTGACATTGAGGATGGATCATGTGCTATATTCCTAAAACTAATTACCAGAATTACAGTGTCGCAAATATTATGACGGTGGAATCCGCGTAGTATGATACACACTATTACTCCCCAGTAGTAAAACAAGTTTTATTGCTTGTAATATTATTGTATCTAAATGGAAAGTTGATATTGATAAACTTTATTCAGTCGATGACATATCGATAGTGTATAAATTTAATTACACGTTGGGTCATAGTTACTTGATTCCCTGGTTTACAGATTTTTCTGTGATAATTATGGCTCAGGCGGTCAAAAATACAAATAAATGTAATTTGATATTTTGGCCAGTCGGTTGGGTCCAATAGAAACATACTAATAATTGGAGATTATGAATTGTCAGTTGATAGAAAATAAATATTATTGATCAATATAATGGTCAATAATTGTAATAAACACCAGTACAAGTACATTGTTCATATTTGAATGCACAGTTATCACCAAAGTATTGCTTGTCAATAGCAGTAATTGTTATAATTGTTATTTACCAGTAAGAAATCAAATTGGCGTCAACTTTGTGTCAACCATTGCCTGCCGATCTTTGTTCATGTCTAATAATGGTTTATACAATATATTCCGTCACCATTTATTATTATAATTTTTCTAAAGGCTAGTACACTGTCGGTGGAATATAATAAAAATTAATTATTTTTATTTTCCAAAGTGGAAATCAGCGCATCCAATGAATCAAATAACTATATGGCCTAAACTGCTATAGTTATAGACAATAATGTGTGTAACAGTATATTATACAGTGTAGAATGCCATGAATAATTGTAGACGTTAAAAAAAATGCATGTATCATGTGTGTATTACTGAATATTAAACTCTACAATAACAAATTTGTATAGTTTAGTTGCAGTAATTAAGTTTGTGATAGTATATTTGAACCTAAAGCAACAATATAACTATTTGTCAAGGATAGATATATTTGCAGGCATATTCTTTTAGAAAATTCATTTACAGAATAAATTTAATGATAGAATAGTTTATTTGTTATATTAAAATATTTAATGAAAGTACAAAATGAAATATAGTTGGTTAGGATATTGGACCACAATACATTACCAAAAAGAAATAATTTAAAATATGAAATAGGCCTACTCTAAAGAGGCAATATCATACTTGCAAGTATTATATATTTGTTTTTAAAAAATATATATTTTATTTTTCTAAACAACATTAATAGTTAATAAAAACATAATAAAAAAAAAGCTATCCAAACTATATGACACTGTATCGCCAATGCAAAGGAGCTTTCCCAACAGTACTGTTCTAAATAAAGACTATTCGCGTGGACGTCGGAGGAGACGACTACATAGTAGCATAGGCCTGTTTCGGATCTGTTTTATGGAACCGTTTAGGCCCTGTATACTGCCCTATCACAGATAAAACCCTAACTCGGAGTGGTAAGATGTCATTAATACTTTCATCATGCACATGTCGATCAAGAGATCAACGAGCTCACATCAAACACCGAGAAAGAACATCACTTTTGATAGGACTCGATGACTACAAAATCTGAAAATAATCGCGCATGTCGGGGAAAGATTGTTCTTTCAGAACATGAAATAATTCCGGTAGTGACCATTATTCCATATCCAAGTATGATCTTGCCTCTTTAATTTGCACTCCCATCAATATTTTAAAGTTTATTGTGGGGATCTAGTATGAAAAGTTATAATTAGGCGACTTGTGTTCATTATGAACAAACTAGATTTGATATACAGATAGTATAGTCAGAACCCAAATATTGTAAAAGATATATGCGATCGGATTTTAATATGTGATGTTGTGCATCTCGTAATTATGCGGTTTGAAACTTGTATACCGAACCTTTCCGATTGTAACATGTGCTCGATCTTCGAACGTTGCGTTGAGAATGATATGCCAGCTGACACTGCTACGGATGCTTTATATTAGAGTTATATTTCATACAAGAACCATTCATTTGCTTATATTTTGTTCGTGACGTTCCTGTAAATAGAATATTACATTCGTGCTGCTTGAATGTTCCCGCGTTCATAAGTTATTAACTCGCATAGCAGACGACGGATCCACGAGAAGCAGACGATAGTAAACTTCCGGTTGACAATTTTCATTGTTTACCAGCTGTTTACCAACATTCTGTTACGTGAACAGATCTTTTATAGGTTTGCGCTATGAAAATATAATTTGTAGTCTTCATACCTGTACGATGTGGAAAGAAAATCAGGCATAGATGCTATTCATCACATGACATGGACAAAATTAACAGTCATAGATTTTTTTCATTTCAATGCAAAGATGTTGTCATTGTTGAAAGTAATTTTTCATTCAATATATTAATTATGACAATTTAAAAATAACTGCAATAAAAAAAATAAACACTAAACATTCTTTGACAATTTAATTGTACAAGAACTATCTAACTATTTAACAGTTATCTAGATGATAGATCTATAGACTATAATTGAAATTTATTTTTCTGTAAAGAAATTATTAGCTTGTAAATAAGAGATTGAAATGTTGAAGATGATCTCAATAAAATAGTCTACAGATCCATAGAAGACAGTATTGTATTTGAGTAAATAATGTGCCTATATTGGCATATTTTTTATCGCACAATTTGATATTTATTCTTGTCATTGACATTGGGTAAGACAGAATACAATGTCTGTTATGACATAGTTTATAATTTTTCTTACATCATTGATGTGTTCTCTACATAGTACATTTCATAAATCTGAGATGAAAGTAACTGTACTATTGTTTTACACAAATTATACTATTTACTTTGCTACTCCAGGAATGGACATCAAAGCATATATGCAGTGTAAGAAGCCAAGAAGATCTACACGGATTGAAGGAAAAATTCAGGTTTTCAAGAAAGAAGTGGCCATAAAAGAAAATCCTTTAGGATATTTTGACATTTTACCAATTGAATTGAAGTTCTATGTTCTAAAATTTTGTTCAGGTACTAAAAAAATAGACCAGTAAATAGCTCATTTACAAATAAAGAAAATATTGTCACCATATTACAAATACAAATAATATGACCAATTATATATTGACAGTTTTGTGGTTGATCATAGACATGATCTCTTTTTTTTAACTAGGTCTACTACAGTATAATATGGAACTCATATTAAAAAATTGCATGTGATGGTATTTGATAATAACAAATTCAATAAATGATTTGCATTTAATTTCACATTATAGAATAGAGCACATGCAGCTGTTATGGAAAAATAAATGACATGGTTTTTCAATGATTAATCAATTCTATTCAATAATTATTATTTTAAAATCAATCATTAAATTTCACTTATTTTCCATTTGTTGCCAATCAAGGTATTTTTCTTTTTCACTGTTCACAGTTATAGACTTGAGCTTGTTGACAATTGTATCAAAATCCATGAGGAATCTCATCGAAGGGTATCGTGTGACACGCCCGCTCGGACGTCACTTCCTGGAGTTGTCCGACCCTCACGTTGTTGTGCCACTAGCCGAACACACCGAGTACTTTAAGAAGTATCAGACGTTAGGTAAGAAGATTCACGAGACTTGGGGGGGAAAATTACATGTTCACTATTACGGTATAAGTTTTCTACCAAATTTCAGAACTTGGCTTTAAGAATCTGGTGCCATTCTTTTTCTAATGCTTCTGCAAGTTCTTGAAGAGTACCTGTGTACTGTAGATGTTTGGGAATTCTTCGTTGTTAAACTAATATACAGCTAAATTTATATGTCCCAAAAACGCTACTGGCCCTTAATTTCTTTTTTTTTAGTATATTATGAAATTATATAATAGCATTCGCATATACTTGTATGACTATGCAGTTAAATTCAATCAGAAAATTAGATTGTATTTTCAGGTTTGCTGATGAAGAGGTCATCGTGTCTGTATGCAACCAAAGAAAGATTGAAATTTGTAAATGATTTCCTCACACGTGTATGTATTGACTGGACTAACAATTACCTTTCTATTTCTATTTTTGTAAAATATATTATTTACAAACCAAATATATTTGAATGTGTATCCCATATTAGTGTGTGTCTGTGTGTGTCTGTGTGTGTGTGTGTGTGTGTGTGTGTGTGTGTGTGTGTGTGTGTGTGTGTGTTTGTGTGTGTTTGTGTGTGTGTGTGTATATGCAGGAAGAAACTGAATGAACTTAGCTAGAAATATAACATCTGAATTATCATTTTTTTAAATGTTGAGATTGACTGCAGTATATTTTACGTTCATTGAGATATGCACAGAAAAACTGATGTGCAAACTGTATGAATCTGCAATTGCAGTCAATACTTATAAATATATTATTGAACAAATTGGTGGAGTTTTAATGACTTTATAGTGGTCCAACAAGACACCTCAATTATAATTAATATTTTTAGAGCTGAGCATTAATATTTACAACAAACAGTTGGTGATGCATCATGGCCCGTCACCGGTCAATCAAGTGGGAGTGCCCTAAGACTTCATTGAAGTATGAATGCAATGTTTTTGGGCCACGTGAACCAATCAGATTTCTGGATTGACTGTAGATTTATTTAGTTTTAAATATTGGGCAGGGCTCTTCAGTAAGGATTGTCCGGCTGCCACAGGCTGACAAGTGAAATAGCTCAGATTAACAAGCCTTTTGCCTACAGGGCAAATAGTTTCATGTCCGAATAGACACAGAGACAAGAGGCTAAAAGGTTAATGTAGAGCCCTGTTGGGTGTATTTCAGATGATGTGCTCCAATTTCAAGAGATGTCCCAACACCTTGAAGTGTGTTGCCTTGAGAAGTTTTGGACATTTTTTCCACACAGTGATAGCCGGCTGGGACGACAGCGAATGTCAACGTGCGTACAACGCTGTCTGTCAGCACACCTGTATCCTCAAGGTGCTCAACAATGTCATCAATGCCAACCCAGGTGAATAATTAGTGTACTGTTAGATCAAGAAATTACCTCAAATCTCAGTTGAAATAATAACTCTTCATTGCTAACATTCTTTGTTATTTACATATCCAATGTTAAATATAGTTTCTTCTTATGATTCTGTGAGGTAAAAATAAAGCAAGTCAGAATTTCTTTTTAGTCGAAAGCGATTTTTAAATCCCAATGTAAAAAACAATGAAAATAATTTTCTATCGTAAAAATCATGGTGCACAAACTCATGATCATTCTAACCTGGAAAATTCAAGGGACTATTTAATTTTGTCCTATTGAGTGATTCCTTTTAACTGTAGACACTTCATGCTGAAGGCAACTGGAGATGCCCAAAGAGGAGTGCCTGTGCCAAATTCTACAGGGAGAGGGTTAATAATATCACTGGCATCCTTGGTCTGTCAGTACCAGCTGGTGCTTGCAGGTTTACTGCAGCATTAAGCACTATGGATGATATAATTGAAACAATATTGAAAGAGGCTCTAACCCCCAATTAAAAAAATGAATAAATAAAAATATCACTGGTTGATTGTGGGAAGAGGTGACTGGGGAGGGGAGTGAACATTCCACCAATAGTGAAATTTACACAGAAAATCCCAGACATTTCCATCATCAGCACTTATTAAATACTGCAATATACATTCCCATGCACCTACCCCTGCTCAGACCAAAAATAAATTAAACAATTGGAAGAATCGGACAAAGACTCCACTCCTGGCTATATTAGTAGGCATGAAATACATTTTAGAACTATGTTTTTTTTCTATGCTAGGGTACAATGTGGCGCAGGAAATCCAGTGCCGTCACTTCCTACGGAGTGTATTCTTGGATGCATGTCCGACCGTCCAGGACAAGACATTCTGGCTGAGCAGGATTCTCAAGCCGTGGCCGATGGTGCACCAGGCAAAGATGTTGTTCCTTCTGTATGGTGCAGAGCACGATGGTTAGTTAAATTAGCAAGGACTCAGTACTGTGCAAAATTAATAAATATGTGCAGCGTATATAGATTAACCTTCAACCTTCTAGAGGCAACAACGTATGGGCTACAGAGAGTTCTATTTATTTATTTTTTAAATCATAGAGGGTAATATGCCAACCAGTGAATTATGAAAAATTTCAAATCAGATTATAATATATTAACTAGTTTAACCTAGTTCATGCCAGAGGCAACAGTAGATATGCCTTACAGATTAATTAATTTATTTTTTATCAGGGAGAAAGTTAATGTTGCTAGCGAAATAAGAATTGGAGATATTATCTTTGTTCGTTTTTCTCTACTGGTTTGAATTTTGAAATAAAACATGCAATGGAATGTCATGGACAGATTACATATTTAAAATGCATTAAGATATATTAATACTTTACTTGAAATGACTGCTTGTCCAATTACCTGTGACCGAGGATCATGCCGATCCTGGGATTCGAACCCGAGTTGCTGGATTGTGAGTCCAACACTCTACCGACTGAGCCAAAGGGGTAACCCTGCATGTATTTGAGTTGAACATCTCTCAAAATTGTCGGACATGCGGGGTTACTCCTTTGGCTCAGTCGGTAGAGCGTTCACTCACAATCCAGCAACTCGGGTTTGAATCTCAGGATCGGCATGATCCTCTGTTACATACCCAAGACTGGTAACTTGAGCAGAGGAAGAAGTTATTAATTACTATGACTAATTAATTATATGAAATTGTGTGCCTTTGGACGTGAATGTACTCTCTTTTTCTTTCATGATCTTAATTTCTTAAATATATGCATAACATTGTAATTTATGAGTATTTGATGTCTCTTGCTCCACTCTTTATTGTCTCTTGTACTCTCTCCTTTTTTGATGGTCTTAATATCTTAAAAATATGCTTAACATTGCAATTTATGAGAAATATGCATAACATTGTAATTTATGAGAAATATGCATAACATTGTAATTTATGAGTATTTCCTGTCTCTTGCTCCACTCTTTATTGTTTCGTAAAGATTCCAAGTTTTAGGTTATCTTTTCTGTTTACCACCATAAGCTGACCATCCTTTCATTGTTTCAGGTGAGCTGCTGTGGTATGAGATGTGCGAGGTCACACCCTCGAACTCTGCAGAATCGGCGCAACATTTCTGTGAGATTGCCAACATTCTCCAGATTCTGTTTCAGTACAGTAAAGAATGGTCAGAAGACGACATCATCAGTGTGCTGGATGAGCTCACCAGTAAGTACGAACCGTTACATGGATCTTTACACGAATCTTTACGTGTCTATGTTGAAAATTAGGAAAATAACAGTGGCAGGCTATTGGTTAAATATAACCCCTTTGTTCAAAACCAGTAGGAGCATCTATTATTACATAAATCTAGTTAAAATAACCCAATGCAGAGACTACCTTTAGAGTGATCCCCCTTTGTCTACTGCTGATAGGCTGGTTCATCTGGACAACCATCTCTGAAGTTACATTGTAAACACAATGATGTTACATGATCGATGTAATAGATGCGACACACAGTTAGTAAAGGGGTGGGGGGGTTCAATCTTAGATGAACTAATTTGCTACGAAACGAATAAATTTAGGTATTTTTCACCGCATTATGTAATGAATAGAATATTCAATGCTTTTTTCCCCTCCAAATACCACGTGTTTCCTCTATATATCACGACACTCTACACATCAGATTAAGAGTTTGTTTGTGGGCCAGGTTACCCCGATGAATGGTTGGCTGAGAACGTGGCTCACTTGCTGCTGATGTGTGGAGACAGCATCACCTCCAAGCTGCTCATCAGTAAGGCCATCAATGGCAGGATTGTGGAACTCTGCAGTATCACGACATCATTCTGTATGGTACGTATGTGTCTGTGCGTTGACATGTATATATGTGTGTGTGTATGTGTATAATGTATTTCAATTTGTGTTTAGAATCCTATTTCAACTAGTAATTTTAGTAGCTTTTTAGAACTAAGAGTACCATCAGTCCTGAACATGTAGTTATTACATGTACCAGGCACGTAGCTTCCTATACATGCATCCACATTAATTTCCTAGGCAATTATTTTGAACATTAAAATAAAACAGTTCTGCAACTGTGATGGTTTTCCGATATTCGGTAAATGTGCTTTGCGCCCCTGGTGAATCAAGTTGCATCCACATGAATACATCTCCAGCTACGTGCAGTGTTGGAAATTACTGCTGGCCCAGAGGCCAGACGCCAGTTGTTTTCACGTCGGGCCAGCTGTTTTATGAACTCCCCGTCAGGCCAGCTAAATTTTAAGTGACCATGATAAAAATAATATGTCCTCAAGATACGTAAACAATATATTGTCAATGATCCGCTGATGATACTAATAGAATCCGTGAAATTGCCAACTGGTAAAGAACAAACGGAGGTAGATGCTGTTAGGACCATTAGGATATAATTGTGCAATCCCATCAATGCAACGTCTAGAAGGTCCGGCGAACTATTCGGATTGTTGACTGGCCACCGTTGACGGCTATATCAATAGCATGGGTCCCCACAGAGTTTAGAAGGAAAATGTGAACACACGGATTCATTGACCGGGGTAATAATGTAACGCTATGAGCAAGCTTTCGAGCGTAGATTTGGCACAATATATATGTGCAGGAGTATAACACTACTGACTTGTCAAAAGGGGGACCCTCTGGCTGAGATCGGTGCATCTTATATCAGACCCAGCTAAATATATCACTCTACCAACTTCAGGGCTTGACAGTAAGGATTGTCCACCTGCCCAAGACAGGTGTTATCCACGGGTGGAAAAGTGAAATAGCTCAGATTAACAAGCCCTTTACTTACAGGGCAGGGTGGGGCGGGTGGTAGCGCAGTGGTAGAACAGTTCCAGATTCAAATCCCGCCCCGGGGGCCCGGCATCAATGTTACCTTTCTGACGCGATATTGATAGGATGCGATGTCTGTAGAGTGGAAATGCAGTTATCATCATTGGTCTTGTCAGTACCAGCCGATGCTAATTAAAAACCCCAATTAAAAAAACAAATACAAATTTAAAAAAAAGGACCACAGAACTGTCAATAACAAAAATAACTCTAATTTCTTCAGTGAATCTGTTCGTGGGGGACCAACGGACCCATGTATTTTTCGACCACTGATCTTTACCTGCTATTGGCCCCCGGACACATTAACAAGATCAACAACAGAGCTCTTCCTCAAACTAACAACATAGGTTTTCCTCCTGGTCATCTGATATCCTGTAGGGAGGATCCACTGACCAGTTGACTAATGGCCTGTCTAGAGAGTCTGGACGTTTGATTGCTTATTACCTGTCTACTGCATGACTGATCAAGGCCAGGTTCTACAAAGCTTGCTTTTTCTTTGTTTTCAAATTGGACAGGGATCACATTTACTGTGACCAGCTCTGCGTTTCCCCAATAGGGTGTCACACTATGATAGGGATCACACTGATAGGGGGTCACACTATCATAGGGCGTCACACTATGATAGGGGGTCACACTATGATAGGGCATCACACTATGATAGGGTGTCACACTATGATAGGAGGTCACACTATGATAGGGGGTCACACTATGATACGGCATCACACTATGATAGGGTGTCACACTATGATAGGGTGTCACACTATGATAGGGATCACACTGATAGGGGTTCACACTATGATAGGAGGTCACACTATGATAGGGTGTCACACTATGATAGGGTGTCACACTATGATAGGGGGTCACACTATGATAGGGGGTCACACTGATAGGGGGTCACACTATCATAGGGCGTCACACTATGATAGGGGGTCACACTATCATAGGGCATCACACTATGATAGGGGGTCACACTATTATAGGGGGGTCACACTATAGTCCATTGCTTTTACTAAGACAGGAAATGAAGTAAATAGTAATGTACGTCTTGTCTACTGGATACAACCCTTTTGTGAAATGCAGGCCAGGATAACTCAGTTTGTGCAGTTTCACAAGCACACATACACACATTCACACACATACACACATTCACTTACATAAACACATTCACACACATGCACACATTCACCCACATGCCTCATACAGACAGATATCTAACAAAATCATTGCAGTAGTAATGAAAACATCAACTCTGTCCCCAGCTGTTAACACGCCACATGGTTTTCGTACAAGCACTCCAGGACAATCCAACCTACTTCTGTGTGTGACAGTGGGTTCAAACACATGTCTAGCACATCTCTCCAGACTGGACAGCCCTTGCTGTGTTGACCACTTGACCCAGTGCAGGCATCTTGACCCTAGTCTAAAACAGCTCTACACACCCTTGATGACCAGTGTCCAGAGTAGTCTATCAATCTTGACCACCCCTCACTGTTATACTACTGTAAATTGAGAAGTGATTAGAGCATTTGATCGGCCAGTAATAGCCATTGAAACTTTTACAGTGTTGTCCATCTTAACCAGTTTACAGGTTTGACCAGTGTTGACCAGTGTTGACCATTGAGGGCAACCTGTTACTTGTTGAACACTGTTAGGTACTTGCACTTATTTGGACAGAGTATAACATTTTTAGATATTAAATTTTATTTATTTTTTATTTCGACCTCCAGAGCTAAAAGTATCACAAAATGATCCATAAACTAGGGAATCAAATAACTATAACCTTATTAACCATAAAAGAAATGATAAGTTACTGAATAAACTAGTTTTTCATGGTTTTTTAACTGTTACATGAATTGTAGTTGAGTAATCTTGATAAAAATGGGTAGTCGGACTTTAGAGTGAAATGGTTAAAGGTGGGGTAATACTAATATAGATTGGAGTGGTAGTGCTTTATATATGTACACATTTGTATCATGTATTTGGGCGAGTAGAAATGCATACATTTATTTATATTTTTATCAATAATCTAATTTGGTTAAGAATAACATTTATTGAAGGTGTGCAACCATTGCACTGTCCATCTTCATTTCCTGTTTGCACTTCTCGTAGTTTACAGGCTATAGGAATGAAATGGGTGCTTTATAAACAGGATATTTATTATATTATTATTATTATTATTATTACATTGATTCTACTCTCGTCGCAAATTAAATGTAATACAATCATGTATACACGTGTATTAATTGTCCACTTCTTTTTGTTTCAGATGTTTCGATGGATACAATGCCACAGTGTTCGCATATGGCCAGGTATGTCCAGCCATTAATATCCTTTTGTTCTGTAGTTACTGACTTCCAGGCTGGAAGATTACAAAGAAATTGGACATTGGACTTTATATCTTGTGTTGCCTGGCAACAAGTGCCATAACAACAAGATGAGACTACTGTGGTGTAGTTAGTATGCTTCTTGTGGTGTCTTCGTCCGAGTAATAGCATGATGGTGCTCTGTCACAGCAGAGATATAGGACTGATGATTATTGGAGATTTTCTGGTTTTCATCGCGAGGAATGACGGCAATTGGTAGTAATCACCTCCCTGATGGATAATATTCCAATAACTGCTGTGGTGGGGGTACTTGAAGGTGCCTCCAGATGGGAGATGATTAGCATAGCTCTAACTCCAACTGTTGTAGGCGGTTGGTAGCACAGTGGTAGAACGTTTATCTTTGGAGCCAAAGTTCCTGGGTTCATATCGCGCCTCGGGGACCGGCGTCATTGTTTGTGAAAGTTATGGTGATTTGTGTTCAGACTAGGGCCTGAACGGGTCCATTATTTGGGACCTGGGGACCCGACTCGGACCCAGGTACCCGACTATCTGTTGATCATTTATTTTCAAGATAGAGTGACAAACAGAAGCGGCCAATATTTGCGAAAGTTACCTTTCTGAAGCGATATTGATAGAATGCGCTGTCTGTAGAGTGGCAATGCAGTTATCATCCTTGGTCTGTCAGTACCAGCCGGTGTTCGCAGGTTTACTGCAACATTCAGTGGTATGGATGTTGCAGGTTTTCGCCTTCCCTTAACTTACTAGCTGTGATATAAGTGAAATAATCTTGAAAGCAGCTCAAAAACCCCCAATACCAAAACAAAAAGTAAACAAAATTCTAATTCTAATCTATGAGGCCGTTAGCTTTATTAAAATACCATTATTAGATCAATATCACAGATTTAATCCAAGTTCCAAGTGTCACACAATATATTTTATGAACAGGGTCTTTCTTTCTTATCTTATTTTCATATTAAATTAATTTTTTAGGTTGAGTTATTAATCTTTCTAAATTTTATCACAACATATGTAGAGATAAAATCATAAACAGTTATGTACTTTTCCAGTACCCATGTAACTTTACCATCAACTTTACACTGTAGCTGTTCATAATTAATCACAATCATTGGGCATCTCTAGTTGCCCTCAGCTGGAAGTAGGTTACGCATGTTAAATGTAAAATCTCATTTACCAAGAAGACTCATTTAAGCCAGTAATTCGAATGGATGATTTTGCCCGAGGTCCGTTGTACCCATTGTATCGTGAGAGAGGAATTAGATTTTTAGGATGGATGACTTGGCAGTATGATAACTTTCTCACGACCAACAGATCAATGTGTGTATCCGCTGTCGATGAATCTCCACTGAAAATCCCTATGCATTACTACAGCAGGCAGTGTATATATATATTGAATCTTGCCCATTCCAATGTCGGCTCCAGGATATGTCGATTGATTAAAATCTTAGAATCTACAAGTATATTTTTTTCTCCTGCGATCGCGTCATTTCACGATATGGTCGAAATAGATTTATTTTTTCCGCCCCTGACAGCAACAATGAACTAAGATTCTGGATCCGGATTTATGATTGTCTGATCCAGCGAACATTGCCATGGGGTGATGACGACATTTACCGCAGACATCTGAAGCATTGCCAGGGTCTGGTCGTCGGTCACCGGAGACGTTAAATGTGCGGCCCTTTGCTACACGGGCCAGAGTTCTGTCTTCATGGACTCTGTTGGCCCTGATCTCTGTATCGATTCGCTGACTTGCGATGATTATACAACCAGGCTGAAATATTACAAACCCCATGCTTTTTTGCCCCTGAGAATAGATATACATATTCAACCGAGATACTTGGGGCTCGCTGAGCTGAGTTTGTATTCATCGTATTCATGGTCAGTAGGCATAGCTCTTGTACAGGCGACCATGAAACACAGTGAATGGGCGCGTTACTGGGGTGGATGGGTGGATGAAGGGATAGTTACCGTGGGGATGGGTGGATGAAGGGTAGTTTGAAGGACATGGTTGGGGTATTTTGCAAATGGTTTTTTTAGGCTAAATTCAGAATATGGAAAGCAGTGCATTTTTGCGTGAGGTTTGGATGCCCAGTTTCGGAAAAACCATGTGGTGCTATTTTTTACGTTGTGTCGCTGAAAGTCCAATGCCCTGATATAGCCACAGTTTAAATGAAGCTGAAAATACCTATGTCGTTTGTTAACACATTTTAGTAATGTATTCAGCCGGTGCTCGCATGTTTACTGCAATATTCAGCGCTACGGATGTTGTGGGTTTCCTCCAGCCCTAAACTGACAAGTCGTGATATAAGTGAAAGAATCTTGAAAGCGACTCTAAACCCCAATTTAAAAAAAAAAGATCTCCTGATAATATTCTATGACCATAATAATGTTTCTCTAATACATTTTTCAATAACATATATGAGATGAACTTTTTTTAATTATTAAACCCTTTGTTGACACCAGAGTATGCATTCCTTTTGGCTCTTTTAAACCATACAGCAACATATCTGACGCTTGTATGCACATTATTAATATTAACCCATTGTTCCACTGAACGATCCTAGCGCTATAAGAGTCCTAACACAATACACGTATAGGAGTTAAAGACTTGTATCACTAACTACGATCATTATATGGAACAGGTCCCTGAGAGTTATTCCTCTTGACCACTCTTATAAACAAGAGGCCAAGAACACAATATATTATCAAGCAGTCTCCTAATATCTGTGCTGTGCAGTATGTGTACATGTCTATGTGTATGTTTCCAGGAGATTATCGTGAGTCCCTGGTGGTGGTGTGGAGTACGTACAGCTTCACTGTGCTGGCTAGCACCAAGACCAGTCACCCGGTGTTTGACATCAAGTGGGACCCATACACTGTGAACGAGTTTGCCTCGGTCGGAGAGAACGGGACAGTGTCATTCTGGCTGCTGGACGAGACGTCGAATGACATCAGTCTGAATGTCCATGAGGCTGAGGTGCCGGATGACCTCATTCAGACACCTCACACGGTGGGTCAGGTCATTCTAACATGCATGGTGGGTCAGGTCATTCTAACACTCACATGATGGGTCGGGTCATTCTAACACTATCACACAGTGGGTCAGGTCATTCTAACACTCTCACACAGTGGGTCAGGTCATTCTAACACTCTCACACGGTGGGTCAGGTCATTCTAACACTCTCACACGGTGGGTCAGGACATTCTAACACTCATGTTCATTTAACAATTTAGCAAGTCACAATCAGCACATTATTATAAGCTATGAGAAACCTGGATGGATGAAGTTCCTTGATTTTCAATATTGACTCGTAAGCATCACTGCATCTCAGGAGCCTCCTGCCACCTCACTCCCAGGTACTTGCACTGTATCCTCTTATTTCATCCTTTATGGCTGGTGTGTGTTACAGGCCGACTGCCACGTAGACTTCACAGCGCTGACGTACACTGGGGACAGCACGCTGTATGTGGCCACCAGCAATGGGCAGGTGTCGGCCTGGGACACGCGACACAACACGTGTTTCATGCACTGGGAAGCCGAAGCCACCGAGATAGGTCAGTGACTGCATTTGAAGGACTTCACATTGTTGTGTACAGAGGTCAGACATGCTAGTCAATGTTCTCCATCAATGTAACATGTATTAATGTCAATTCAAGGAAGAAAGGGAAGTAACTGATCCTGAACTTATTCATAAACTTATTACTGTATGATGCCCAGGGAGTTTAGAAGTAAAGGAAGTTCACACTGATCCAGGGCAATGATGTGCTATGAGCATGCTCTCCAGCATGGATTTGGCTTAATATTATTATAAATAATGTCATTGTTAAACTGAGAGGGTACTACATGCCCAGGCTGTCAATAAAGCCAAATCTATAAATAGGACTTCGTAGTAATGCACATTCTTAGTGAGAGAGAAGGGGTAGGGTGCTAGGTCTCTGACTCTCAAAGGTCTTCATGAAGCGGGTGATATACATTCCTGTTTTATTCCAGGTCACCTGATGGTGAAGGGTGACCGCCTGTTGACTGCCAGCGTTGGCCGAAATGTCCGTCTGTGGTCAGTGGGTGGGGTCAGCGACATGAAAATGACCGGAGAGTCGAGTGGGATGAAGACAGGACTGACTATGGAGGATGAGATGACCCTGGATGGACCAATCACGTGTGTCGCCTTCGATGAAAACATCGACATGGTATGTCATGGTTGTCATGGTAATATCTGATAATATGTGAGACATCAGAGTAAAACTAGCAGAAATTCTATTTTAGAAAATGATAATCTTAAAAGATGAGTTTTTTTAATGTTATGATGTATTCTAGAATTCAATAAAATATTTTACATATTATTTTCATCAAACGTTTTGTCATTGTGCCTAAGTACCGACTGTATCATGTTACAGGGGATCGTTGGTACAGGAGTGGGTACACTGTGGTACATCAACTGGTCGGAGAGGACCAGCATCAGACTTGTGTCAGGACATATGAACAAGGTTAGTACAGGAATCCAATGTCCTGCTAGATAACTTGTCCTACTTGTCGTGCCATGTGGGATGACCAGACCTATTTACAGTGCCACTGTTAACCACAATGAATGTACTTTATGTATAACATCTCAGCACAGTGGATGATTTGTTGGCCAGGTGAACTGTCTGACTGTGGCGGAGAATGGCCTGATGGCTTCCTGTGCTGACGACGGAAGTGTCCGTGTGTGGGCCGTCAATGACAGGGAACAGATCCTGCAGTTCCAGGTGCTAGAACAGGTACACTTTGTTTGAAGATAATTCATGGTTACTTTCAAGTCTGCAAACTGTAGTGCTTTACATACCATGGCACTGATGATGCAGAATACAAGTACAAGTATTCTCTCGCATTTCCTTTGATAATAATGGATTTACAAAAGGTTGTTTCACTGTAGTCTTCTAATGTCATATTTCAGCCTCTTGCCATGTCTTCACCAACTTTCTGCTGCTGGAGCTGACCAGAGTTGCTCTGTATCACAGTGCTAGTGTTTATTACATTATGCTTGTTTGTTTCAGTATGATTGTGTTTATTACATTATGCTTGTTTATTTCAGTATGATTGTGTTTATTACCATATGCTTGTGTATTTCAGTATGCTTGTGTATATTTCAGTATGCTTGTGTTTATTATAGTATGAATGTATTTATTTCAATATCCTTGTGTTTATTACAGTATGCTTGTGTTTATTTCAGTATGCTTGTGTTTATTTCAGTATGCTTGTGTTTATTACAGTTTGGAGAAGGCTACAAAGTTGGTATGAATACGAGGCATGGTGTCTATCTTTACTGCATAATTCCTTTTTGTTTACTGTTTAGTCGTGCACCTGTCTGGCATTCGCCCCCATCTGTACAGACCCCTCCTCATCCACCGCGACCCCGTCTAACCCCGTGCCATACCTGGTGGCAGGGTACAGTGACGGCACGTTGCGGATGTACGACGTCAACAAGGTGGAGATGGTCCTCAAGATGCATCCTCACGCTGTGGCTGTCACAGCTATCTCCTTCTCCTCCGACGGTGAGACAAGACATTGATAAATGGAGCCAATGCTCCCATTGTATGCAGCAGTATTGTTTTACATTCGCCAAGTCCTAGGAAATATTCAACAGATGTTGATAGTAGATTTCAATATAGATACTCTTACTTAATGTGATTACAGAAGAGCAGACCATTCTTAGAATGACAGATTCAGTGGGTGAGGGGATTATTGGTTTACGTCTCCCTCCCTCACTATTAGATGTATAAATTAAAGGTCTGCAAATTAATTAATTAATTAATTAATAGTCCTTTTATATAGCGCATGACTCCATGCTAATGCATGCTCGAAGCGCATTATTACCCCGGTCAATGGATCTGTGTACATTC
>JAUTBT010029505.1:0-19128 GCA_032361225.1 Lepetodrilus schrolli
TACATTACCAACTGATTATTCGTGAGATGATGTTGGTGTGATATATATATATATATATATATATGCCGCTAAATATCAAATTCGAAACTGAGGCTGTTCGGATATATTTGGCAATAGCTGATAATTGACTTTAATATAGCTGAAGCCTAACTACTTACATATTTTAATACTTCCACAGTGAACGACACGTGTGGAGAGGACTACTTCAAGTGTAAAAACTCTCGCTGTATTTACTCCTTCCTCTTCTGCAACAAGCGCGACAACTGCGGTGATAAAAGCGACGAGTATAAAGGCTGCGCCTTCGTCCTGTGGATACTACTGATGGTTCTCGGCGTGCTCTTGGGATGTTCCATCATCGGAGGCATCGGCATCTGCCTCATCGTCAAACATGTCGGCAAATACTCATCGGTATGTGGATAACAGGCCCAGGTTAGGGTCCGGCATTGTCGTGATATCCTGTTAACGTTAATGTCAATACGCGTTCTACGATGACGAAAAATCGATCAGCCGTCTGTTGTTGTTGATGATGATGATGATAGTGGTGATGATTATATTGATGATGATGACGATAAGATGATGGTAGTGGTAGTAGTGATGATGATGACAACTAAGATTATGATGATGATAACAAAAACAAAACAAATAAAACTCACTAAAATACAATAGAAATTATGTCCATTTCCACTGTCGCTCTGAACTTTTTTAAATAAAGAAGTTAAATATATCGCCAAATATTAATTTGACCGAAACTTTGCTTCTATATCAATATGTAATGCATAATGCTATATACAAAATTGGTAATTTAATGAGCATCTATAATAATACATGTATCTAAACAATAACGTGTTGTTTTCTACAGAAACGAGGGCAGGTCGGACCACCTCGCGCCAATAGGTTTGGTCAAGTTCCGGGGAAAGGTCACGATGCTACAGACCCCAGCTACAACTCTTTTCCCCTGCAGAATTACTCACAGAATGTCCAGGGCCCGTCAACTCTGCCTCCCCTTCACCCCACGCAGAATGCTCTGTACCGTCCGAGCAACGTGGACGGCGACACCAAATATGGTTTCGAATCATGGGACCTGACTCAGAAGACGACATGAAGGTCCCACCAGTTGGCAGTTGAATAAAAATAAAGATTTTAATCGAATTTCGTTTCCGTTACTATCCAAAACGAAAACGAACTAAGATTTAATTTTAATTATATTGGCGTATATATTTGATATCAAGGGTTACTATGTATATATAGAGGATCTCAAATGAGTGGTCATATAATACTGAATTTATCAAACGAGTTGGCAAAACTGATATTATGCGAGGCTCTGCCGAGCATTATATCGTTTGTGCCAACGAGTTTAATAAATTTAGTAATATATGAACACGAATGTGAGATTCTATTTATCACATAACTGTAGAAACTATTGTAATATCGATTTTCAGTATCAAACACTAAATATAGGCAAATTTCTTGGGAACTGGGTTAAAACACGCGGAGAAAATATAGTTCCGAGTAGATATGTAAATATTCATAAATGTGTTGGCATAATGAATTGAAGTAATCATTTGACTATATATTCGACAAATCAAATCCCAAGAAGAAGCTCTATAAGCGGTCCAAAAAGACTTTGATACCGCATATGAATACAATTATAAAAATCTATTATGTTATTGCACTAGTGAAAATATTTATATTTATAGCGTGGGTTTATTGCACTCTAAAACTACTATGTTATGTGATGTATATATATATGCATGTGAACTCTTGTTACTGTGGGTGGGGGTCAATAAAGGTGTGTGGCAGTCTTCTCTTGTTTCGATGATATGAAAGCTCCTACCTATCAAATGTTGGTTCAACATATATTGAGCTCATATGGAGCAATGATTTCCATTACAAGTTGGACGGGCACTGGCGGGAATGAACAAGAGAAAGCGGAAATATATGAGATCACCCGGATGTTGTTATTTAAATTTATAGGAAAGACCCTACAATAGTTTCAAATAGTGGGCTCTTATGGAATAGAATCCCTCTATCGTATCTATTATAAGATTAACATGCACCAGTACCATGTTTTATGTAGAAAATCAGCTAATGCGTGATTAATCTGTTTCATTATGAGAAAAACAACGCAATACTAAAGAAAAGAAGATTAAATATCATATTCTTACTAGTAACTAATCTTATTAAAGTAAATACTGCTACATGTCTACCATTGAAATATACAACCGTTGCTCCTTCTTTGTTGAAATTGCTCTTCGCAAATGGGTGAAAGATTCCCGCAGCGACGTTAAACTCATTAGTTGAAGTCTTAAACAAGGTATACCTATCTCTTCAAAATGTAGTCTTGAAGATATATATATATATTGTTTTATTGACGGAATGCAAATTATTTAAACAAATGCATTTCACCAAATATTCACCGTATGTGCTACGAAGAAGAAGAACAGAGCATTTTTACAATGTAGTTTTCTATCCTTCATAGTTTTCAAAGTGCATTGTAATTACACATATATATGTGAACATATTTTATCATTCACAATAGTTGGTGGACTTACTTTCTTGAACTAGAATCACATAATTATAATCATAGAATGTATAAGGTTGTTGCAGCCATAACCTGTATATACAATATCCTATGTAGTATTGAATTGGTTGTGTTGTGATAATAATATACTAGTACGTAAAATTAGTTTACTTAAAGATAAATGACAAAAGAAAACAATACGTACACACTTCTAATTTTTTTTATCAGTCATACATCAAATACACTATCTTCCTCAAGACAAATAACAGTTACATATTCAAAACGAAATAACAGTTACTGATCCATGAACATTATAATTATGCCTAAAATAAATACATATTATTTTCGTATAGCACAATATTTGCTTAAATAGTTGCCAGACATACTAGAATATGATCACGTGATCGGAAGTCTAATCAGTTTTGCTTGTATGCTCAAGTGAACATCTACTTATGGTTCTTATACCCCAAGTGTCACATTACTAGTTCTCTTATTAGTCTAATCCGATTGATCCCCTCTATGCAAAACTATATTTGAAGGGAAATAACCACGTGAGTGTTATAAACATATTAATAAGTAATAAGTAGTTTTTTGGAAAGTAGCGTATTGTCATACTAGACTGGATATTCAGTAGCGCCGTCTTTAGAAGTACGCATGGTGTTGTTCTAACACTTCATTCGTGCAAAAACATGACTTAATCTGGGATTATATCTAAACAGCGGTAATGGCATTGAAGAGCCGCCTATCAGTTAATGATAATAAAACTGATGGATGAACATGGTATTAAAGTAACGAACTGATATATATGCACGTATGAACCATTTGAAAATAATTTCATTATGGAAAATAATGAAAGGTACGTCCGGGAAAAAACATGAATATAGGCCTGGTCGATCGCATTTAATTGTTGTTGCATTTATGTCTAAAATCTTGAGGTCGCATTAAATTAGTGACGCATTAATTTCCTGACTTACAGTACATAATTATGAAAGTCATCATTACATTTTACTTTGTTTTCAAATTAGAATTGTATATGAAATATTTTAACAAAATGCAATATAATAAAACTATATTGGCTCTGGAAGCTCTTGTATATATATTCAGTTCTTGTAAGTAATAAATGTTTTGGAATGTTTACAGGTTTACAAAATATACGGAAAATGGTTGGAGATTTACAGCGCAGTATTAATCAGTCTTCCACCCGGTTGGTCAGACAGCTCAAAAGTCGAGACAGGCGGATTGCGAAAATGCATCGAAACTGTGACGTCGTTACCGCCATTTTACAGGCGTCTTCACTCAAACGTCGTAAGTATTTGGGTGATGGGAAAATTACGTTACGTGGCAATATGCATAGTGACTATGGCAGGGAGGAAACTGTGCCTGCGTTTTCAACATACTAGTGTTCATGCATGCATTATAGACTAAAATAGTGCAATATGATTATATGTCATGCAACAGAACATATCGACATCTAACACCAGAAGATATTCTATAATACTCTTATTGACAGTCAGCACTCGCAGTGATGCCACATGGCGCACTCTTAAGGATCAGGGCCAGGTTGTGTGAAGCGTTAATGGCACTTTCATACAACCGGGCCCAGGCCTAGGGTGTCGTTTATCGAAGTCTCGCGTCCGCTAAGGGACCATAGCATTGTCGCATTTGCCAAAGCACTTTGCATAAGATATCCCTACGGGTGTGTTATGGTATCTTAGTAGATACTAGAAAAACTATACCCAGGCTTCTAGAAAACAAATATTCTAATATGACTGGAAAGACTCCAGACGCAATGTGAACCAATTTTTGCTGGAGCCAATGGTACAAGGTCAAACTCAACCTGGAGAAATGGCATCAATGTTCTTAGAAGTTGCCTTTCTTATGCAGGCACGAGAGGATGTAATATTTGTACTATATAATCCTTGATTCATTAGTTCCATCCAGTGCCTGCATATATTCTGCAACACTATGCACTACAGGTGTTGCAGGTCTCATCATACAATGAAACTGACAAGATGTGACATGAGTGAAACAGTCTTGAAATTAGCTCTAAGGGTGTGAACCACGACTAAATAATAAAGGACAAGAAGAAAGGTCTACAATGGAAGCCATTTAATTAAGATCGTGACAGTGTTAGGATGCAGATAGCTGCAGCCACGCAACACAATAATGGTACTGATGGACAATAATTGAGACTGCCCAATTTTCAAAATTCTGAATCCGATATTAGATCTACGAACCTAACACTCAATACTGTGGTCCTGCCACGAGCGGCACACATATTGAATATGTTTCCCATCAGTGATCGACCGAGTGACAACCCCCAGATATCAGGTTTCGAGATTGGTCTTTACAATTACTAGTATATTAAATGTAAGGAAATGTTTAATAGTCGACAACGTATCACTGTGATTGGTTAAATGGAATACAATTGATTGATTGAAATATATCCGCGGTATTGATTGGTTGAGTTCACCTGGTTTGGGGGGTATATCGGCCAAGTGCTATGGCAACAAACAGATCTATATGGGCACGTATTTGTGTTCTTGCAGTCGATGGGTGTAGTAGCCTACTGCACACACATATCAACATTATAGACACACTTTAATAAATTATGATTCTTCTTGTAGCAGTTTCATCATTATCATACTGTACGAGATATCTCGAGATATCTCGAGATCCTTCTCCATAAATATCGTTTTAATGGCAATCACTGCCACCATCATTGTTTTCGAAAATCGGAGAACGTTAATTGAAATTCTAGACATATATAGAGACTATTAACCGAGTGTCATTAGGTATCGTCTATATCCTGCACTTAATCTTTGTATTAGACGAGCTTCAGCTTAATTAATAATCTCTTTATCATTCAATGTCAAGATAAAATACTTCTCTATAAGAAGAAAAGATCAACGTGTGAATCGACACTTTATAAAGTTACGCGAAGGAATACATGCAAGTCAGTAAAGTGTAAACCGCTTCACGCATTGATAAATACACCAAATGAAAAGAAACAACTTAAAGAAGAATTCTTATTACAAATTGTAAACATATATTAAATGCCCTCGATTAGCACATCTAATCACCGATCGTAATTGTCATTTTGTTTACTGTTTCCATTTATAGAGAATCTCACCCGTGTCTTGGGATATGAAATATATCAACACGAGTCGTGAACGTTATTAATTTCTAGGCTTTGCCGAGGATATAATAACTTTCATCGACGAGTGTTGATGTATTTGATATTCCAAGACACGAGGGTGAGATTCTATTTATCACCATATCATTTTAAAGTCATAAAAGAAGAAAAATTATAAAGATTTTACTGTTAAGTCAAATCTTTAGGCTGCTGTATATTTGCACTGTGACATTATAACAATGCTACATTAATATTGTAGCGATGACATCACATCATGGTTGCTCAATCAAATACTTGGGTCAAACGATATCTACAGCATGACATCACAATGGTAGAACAATCGAATAAACAATCAAATAAACCAAGAATTGGGTCAAACGATATCTACTGCGAAAAGACAATATTGGGTGATAAATATGGATATTACACAACAAACGAGACATAAAGGAAATGAAACTGATAAATAACATTGGAGTCAAATACTATAGTATATAGAGAATCTCGCCCAAGTGTCTTGGAATATAAAATTTATCAAGAAGAGTCGTGAAAGTTATTAAATCCGATTTAGTAACTTTCATCAACGAGTGTTGATATATTTGATATTCCAAGACACGAGGGTGAGATTATATTTATCACCAAATATTATTTTTAAGTCAATAAAGAAGAAATATGCCACATCATAAAGAGTTTACTGTGAAGTCAAATCTTTAGGCTGCTGTGCATTTGTACTGTGACATAGCAATGTTACGACGTCACAATTGTAGTGATGACATCACAGTGGTTGAACAATCAAATACTTAGGTCAAGCGATATCTACAGCAAGACATGGTAGAACAATCAAATAAACCAAGAATTGAGTCAAACGATATCTACTGTTATTTGAAAGCACAAATCTAAGTGACCGTGGACAGAAATTAAAGTCCAAGCCTGTATACAGGGGGTTTGGGGATATGTTTCCCCGGAAAATGTGTGTACATCTGCAATTCATACTTAAATAATCGATAATAGAAGGTTCTGAAAATATCTTTCAGATGTCTGCACTTTCCAATGGTTCATACATTGCGTTTATAACCGTACAATCAGGTGAATTCTTAATTGAAACATACTGCTGTGAAATCACTGGCAAAACTAGTGTAGCATACATAACTACTTTCATACTTACTGAATTAATTTTGTAAAATACAGAAGTGCATTGCAATAAACCCAATGACCAATTATATGTGACTGCCAGTGTTTGGTCACGCCAGGCAGAGACTTTACCAACGATGAACGATCATAAGAATATATTCGGAGGTTTATGCCCTATTGACATTCCTAAATAAATAATGAAATATAGAAATTTCAAGCATTATTAATGTGCATGTACATAAAAACACTTATGAACATATCCTTTTCTGAAATTCCAGGGGGCAATTCCCACCCCATACCGCCGTTTAGCTACGTCCTGACAGGTATGTCATTATTATAGTTGTCTGAACATGCATTAGTTTACACACAGTTCCATGCCATCTTCACTTCCTCTTGAACATCATGTGACAAAACTCCCTACACTTGTCAATGTTGGACAGTCCACGTGTAGACGGACTGTTGACAGTAGGGCTCTCGATGGCGTTCTTCTGTTTGATCCTCCGTATCACTTGCTCCATGATCTGCCTGATGTCTCCATCTCTCGTCTGTGCTGACATCTCGTAATGGCCGTGTTCCCATTCACAGCTGATGAAGAGGTCTCTGTACGCTCGGACCTCACGGCTGACCAGTGCCGAGTTATCAGGCATGCACGCCACAAACACTATCGGAATGTTTTGTCCATGACGCTGGACGATCCGCTCGCGTACCTCGCACACGTACTTGTGAGATTCATCATCATCCGCGGAGTATGTCATTACTGCAGCGTGATAGAGATGGAGAGGTATGAGGAAGAAGTAGAACACGCTGTCGGTAGCATCTATGTCGACCTGGAATACTCTTCCATAAAAATCCGAGCCCTTGGAACTACAAGAACCGTTTTTCCGCTGTATCTCGGACCATTGCTTCTCCAAACCAGTAGCAAGTTCTCGTTTAGCTCTTTCTTGCGTGCCAAAGATAATTATCTTAACGTACTCTATGGATTCTGATTCGGTTTGATCATCGAACGATTTAACTAATAGTGACATTGCCATTGGTAAATACGGTTCTTTTACTGTCTTTTAGATGGAAGCGACTATGAATACGTGTTGTATACCGTTCACTGTGTAAAATACTGACTGGGATTCTTTCACGTTAATTGTTTTGTATCAAACTGTGAACAAAAACTGTTTGGCCTATATTTATCAATCATATAAACGCACGATTCTTCATCACAAACACCATTGCCCGAAAATTAGGAGATAAATATCACAGGGATTCGGTGATTAATTTTTTTTTATATTATAGATATTAAATGCATTAGATGCGGCGAAGACCCACGGTCAGGCATAACTTTCTTGACTGTGTGGAGTTTGTAACACAGTGTGCCGGCTTTTATTCTTCGCCTAATATAATCTCAAATATTTGTTCACACAGGTTCCTGAGCACATTATTTTATCCTTTTTAAAGAAAAGTGGACTTTATGAAAAGTTTGAATTATACATTGTCCTGTCATTATCGTCTATTTGTTAATGTTCTACGTCTCCACTATTAACATTTTGGCATGGTGTTTCCTGCATGTTTTATTTTCTTGCATGTCTAATTAGTAAGTATATTGTAACTTACATTGTAGTCATCGCGTATGGTTGAAATATTCCAACTGCAACCCTTATTCATTCATTCATTCTTATCATTTAAAAATTATATTAGTTTATACCAAAAGTTTCAATTATGTTTAACTATTTCATGTTAACTATGTTTAACTATGACTCATAGTATTCATAGTATTCAAACGGTTAATTCCATTATATTCAATAGTTATTATATCATTCTCTGTATTTAATCATATATTTCAATTTCTTCAACCTTTTTGGCATTTTTCATACTGCTTTTCATTTTAGACCATCTATAGTATAATTAAACACTATTCGTCACCTATGGGTGAAAGATTCCCACTGTGACGTAAAACAATAATTCAATCACTATTACATTTGTATTTACCATATCACAATATTTGCAGCAGTTATGGCTTATCAATCATAATTCAATCAATGAGGTGTAATACCTTTGAAAATCAGAACTGTACACAATCTATAATTTAATACAATCGCATGATAATATTCATTGATGTATTTGAACAGTCGGTTGTCAGGGCTATTCTGAATTCTATTTTGTGGATACCAGTATTTTTTTAAGTTTTGTTCATCAGCTGGTGCAGAAAAACTATGTAATGTACAGCGAGTCAGAGTGTATCATAGAGATGGTACACACACTTATACAAAGACATGATTGAGTTTCCTAAGAAATGAAACAGTGTATTTTCAGATCACTTTTCAGTTTGAACTGTTAGCTGGTTGTATTGCTGTGAGTCAAATGGAGCCGGCAGTTTTCGGTTGTAGCTGGTTGAGCTACTATGGTTCTACTCTAGGACAATTCATCGAGATAATATTTCACTCTCATACTTTATGCACACTATTAATGCAATGCATTGGCTCTAATTCAAGAAATTTTCATCAACGTGCCTAAATTGTGTTGACATGGGATGTTCAAGGCAACAATGCTAGATTCCAGAGATTTTCAACATATTATGAACTTTGATTCCAATATATTTTTCTTCTGATCAAAACAGCACGTCGCTGAATAAAATAATATTTATTTATTTGGTTGCAAAATTGAAGCCTAGATGTCTGTAGAATCATGAAATACATTTTACATTTCTAAGGACTCACTTTTTTAACCTATTCCGATACAATATAGTAAGTTTAATATTTCCAAATAAATATGTGTGTGTGGGGAGGTGTTGGGGGGGTGGGGTATTTTTAGAACTAGGTGAATGAAAGCTTTTATGGGGTTTTTTAATGGCTTAATTAACTCACAACGTGTTATATTCTTCTGCATAAATGTATTAAATGCATCTTTATTCCATGGACTGTCTAAGTTCAATACCACGAAAACATAACCACACGAAATCAACTGATTTAACAGTAAGGCCATACCTATTTGATTCTTTGGTTTACGGTGCCGCCGACCCAATTTTTACCATTTTGAATTATATTCCGCCGACAGTGTACTAGTTAATAGAAAATTATAATAATAAATGGTGAAGGAACCATAGTTGGGCATGAACAAATCACGGTAGACAATGATTTTGAAGGCCATTTGATTGCTTACTGGTAAATATGTAGTAATGCATAACAATTACTGCTATTGACAAGCAGTGCATTGAAAATAATTGTGCATTCAAATCTAAAAAGTGTATATGCACTGGTATTTATAACAAGTATTGACAATTATATTTGTTTTCTGTCAACCGACCATTCATAATCTCCAATTATTTTATTTGATCTATAGCCTATATAATTGAATGAGTAGATCTAATATTCTGGCATTGTTCATTGACATCATTTATACTACGTGACCACGTGACCAGAGCGTCCGGACGTCTGAGAAAACTTAAGGAAATGTCCTGGGACTTTAAATTACGCATAGTTTTTTATGTACCAAAATAGCAATATTTATTAGCATAAATATATGTTATCATAATCACATGAATATTGCCCGTCTTAAAAATCTTATATGTCTTCAGAATCAAATAAATACAGTATGTATATATTTAAATGTGGTTGGTTTCAGCCATCGTACTTCACTTTAAAATAAACGATCCACAGATGGTTTGGTACTAGACTCTGAGTCGGGTTCAACACACGCACACACACACACACACACACACACACACACACACACACACACACACACACACACACACACACACACACACACACACCCCACCCCACCCGGTATGAACCCGTTCGGGCCCTACAGTGGTAAGCTTCACCATTGTGACAGGCGGGTACCAAATGACTGCATACCCTGTTGTCTATTTGTTACTATATAATATGATAGGGTGAGTATCAATTGTTTGTATAACTGTTGTGTGTACACAGGCTGTACGTCGTCAACCATCTGATCTGATGGTTCTGGGTGTCACAATGCAGTGCTCATCAAGTGTCCAAGTTACAGCACACAGTATCTACAGTGGAAACGTTACATCTGTCACGTGGCTCAATGGCCTTGTGATAGAGTAACACACTTCAGACTACACTTAACACTATAGATTGCCTAACCGCGATATCTATATATATATATATATATGCATATACGTGGAAATAGACATAAACAGTCGTTCAGGTGCATTAATGTCGAACTGAAGACGGAGTGGCTTTTACAAATACTGCTGATGAAGATAAACATAGACTTATAGCCAGCTGTTTGCCTGCTCCTCAGATCAAATATCTTTCCCTGGTCGTAAACCAAAATATCCAATTCCCATTTAGCCAGTCCTAATGAAGCATTGGATCTACATGTACGTGTATATAATAAGCAATGCTTCCAAGTACGAGTGTCTATTGATAGCGTCTATAATTGACCCCGCCCACGCCATAGATATGACTAAATGTATTACGACATATACGGTCAAGAGTCTACACTACACCAATATACATTTTATCAAAATTAGACCATGTGGTGTGTTGCATATAAAAACATCGTATATCTTCATGGTAAAGCCAATGTTTTATGAAGTTAATTGACTATAAGCCCCTGTAGTGAACAAGATATACTAGACGACCTGGCCAAGTATCTATATAAGTATGTATTGTTATATTTCACCATCCGCCAGCCAATATGAATATGTATATGACAATGTAGCTCGTTACTCACAAACATATCAACAGCCGGTTTAGGAATAGGAGAATCCTTGCTAACCGAATCAATTAACGACAGGAGTAATCAAAGTTCATTGAACCGTGTAGCTCCAACATTATTGTCGCTTCACTACCTTTTTCAACATTCCTATTACACCTGTTATAGCGTATCTCGAACTGCGTCTGACTTCAGTCAAGCACAATGTTTATTTGGCATAAATGCGTTTAGGCTTTAAATTACGTGCGTATGGGCAGGGAATAACAAGTAATTCTGATGATTTAAAGGCATACAATCACGGCTTTGTTTACATATTGCATGGTCAAACGTATTTTTACATGAAAGTATGTACATTTGATGTATCTACATAAGTATATTGGGTAACCAGCTACATTTTCCGCATATCCCACTGGTTTTCAATATTTTCATATTTTCATATTTTTTTGTATGTATAATTACGTAGCTTTATTGGTATCACTAGTCATGAAAGGTTATTTTGACCTTGTTCAATTATTATAGCCCCCCCCCCCCCCTCCCCCTCCCTTAGTCTATTAGACTATAACATTGAGATGCATATATTACCAAGTGATTATACGGGTTTTAATGGAATTCTACCCATTCTACAGTAATGAAAAGTTATTTTGAGCTACAAACGCGATTATATGTATGTTAAGTGCACTTTGCTTTTTAACTCCATTCTGTCCAAAACGACAACTTAAGCTGTGATTATATGCCTTTAAAGGAGCAGATATATTACATATTTTTTAAAGAATGGCTGTTGCAGTATGCATCCCCGTATGTCTGTAATCTCCTCCAGCGGTGTCATGTAATTCCATGATGTCAGGAACATCCATCAGTGATGATTCCTAATCCTGATGTGTGTATTTCATATTTACTAAGCTAGCACCGCCGGTGTGCTGGCTCCCAATAGCATGCTAGCTGTGAGTTAGTATGTTCCAGTGCGGTTCCAGTGTAGTGATGTCATGCTATAGCCATGCCGTGCACTACCCGTGTGTTCAGGGCAGTTCCAACACAGTTGCAGAGTTGTCACTAATTGAAATACGCCGACATAGCTCGAGCGTTCAGTGAGAGCTTATTCACGTATGTGTGAACACCAATGATGTGCGTATATCTAATTTATGTTATTAAAACAGCATTTATTTCAAACTAAATTAAAACATAAATTTTTTTACAGAAGTTAATTTTCGTTATAAATGTATTCCCTGTGATAAGAGGACGAGCTGGATCGACTTGATCATACGCGCGCGCGTGTGTACATTCTGATTTCCTGTGCCTATGAGGAAGTTAGTCAGTGATTCAGTATAGTTTGTCACCGACTGGTATCCGTGTTTCTGTGTTTGTGTGTGACTGACCAGCGAGAGAGGGACTGAGGTCACCAGGTCTCGTATAGTGATATATTCCCGACCCTCGTGGTGTTGGCTCCATGTCCACTAGCAGACTCCGACCCCAGAGTTAAAGAGCGGCGACCAGGGATGCGATTGAATCCTCTGATTTTATATTGACTGTTTATCTCATCACAGAAGTGTATCCTTCCTCCGAGTGGCTTCGCCGGACACGGGGGAGTCGAGCCTGTCAGAAAGCTTTCACTGGAGTCTTTTTGTGTCTGTAATGACGGCCTCCATATGGAGTCGGCCTAGCTCGCCGCTGATAGCACATCTAGCATTCACCTTCTCGTACACTTCAACTAAAAGTTCTGAACAGCTCGCGGGAAGTTTATAGTGTCGTGGTCTGGAAACTATGTACAACTGGGATACCTAGCAATTCAATGATTCACAGGGAGAAAGACTAGCCCAGGACTACCGGTAAGATGAACACGTGACTTTACGGAATCATCATTGACGGTATTAACTTATACGCCCCGCGGCGTTCACAGTTATATTATGATGTTCACAGCACAGGGTGTGGATCGCGGCACGTGACCCGGTGAACCACAGGGTTTCCACTTATTCCTATATACAGGACAATGTGATACAGCTCTATTTCACAGGAACTCGTATGTGGGGTGTCCAGTCTAGAACAACGGCGAATTTGTTAACTCTTAACTCTGGATACGCAGGCGTACCTTGTGATAGGCCTGGTGTTATACAGTGTGCCCTTCCCTTGTTAATAAACATGAACTAGTTTTATTAACTGTATTAACCCTGCTTATATAATCATGCTTGACAACACGACTCTGCACAACGTCACCTCCTACGGTGACAACTACACCGGCGTCCCGCCCGGCAACGTCGCATTCATCATCATCCTCTTCCTCCTTGCCGCCGTTATCGTTGCCGGAAACGTTCTCACTATATTGGCGGTGCATCGCACCCGACGCCTCCGTACTGTGGCCAACAAGTACGTGGTTTCCATGGCAGCGGCTGACTTAATGGCTGGATTAGTACTTCCGTTTTACGCCACGATATTATTCCCTGGAATGGAGAACACCTTTAATTCCAACAAGTTTCTCTGTATCAGCCACTTCGTCGTCCTCATCATCTCCGCGGGTAACTCCATGCTGACGATGGTTCTAATAGCCGCAGACCGACTCATCTACATCGCCCATCCAATGAAATACAGACGACTGGTGACAACTCGGCGAGCGTATGTCGTCATTGCAACGTCATGGGTCCTAACTGTCATCGTCGGAACAATCCCCATGTACTACAACCGATGGGACGAGTCCGAGGATTCGAATTCGACCCAGGATAGGTGTAAGTTATTCCGCGTGTTCCCTATGCCATACCACATCTACGCCCAGTTCCTCACCTTCTGCCTGTGTTGTGTCGTGTCGGCTTCCTGCTACATCGGGATATTCCGGATCGCTCGTCGCCAGAGACGCTCTTTGCACGGAGGCAGCATGATCCGGAAGGACAGCGAGCGCGGATCGCGAAAGTTATTCCGGCGCGAATGGCCAATTATCAAGATGTTCATTCTGGTGTTCGGGGTGTTCTTCGTGTGCTGGTGTCCCGCTATGGTGGGCATCGTGCTCGGGAACACGATTGGGATTCCCAGATCTGTCATGGACATGTTCACGGCTCTTTGTCTCTTAAATTCAGGCATGAACTTCTTTATATATGGTTGGAAAAACTATGACTTCAAGGTGGCGTACAAGCGGATCTTGTGTCGTAAATCCCTGGACAGTATCAGTTACGTGGACTCCAAAGGATCTGCTAATGGTCTAGTAGTAAATCAACTAGACACCCGTTCATGATGGTATGGTCGTATTCAGCAAAGTCAATAGACACAAGAGCGCTATTATACTCATCAAAATAAATTCAGGGCCGGAAGATATTTTGTGGGGAACCTTCCTACCAAATTTGAAACTCGGCTTGAGGACTCTGGTGCAATTATTCTTCATGTTCTTGAAGAGTACCTGGATCCAGTAAACGTTTGGAAATTCGTCGTTCGTTGTTAAAATTATATTAATTATAAAATTTATATATCCAAAAAAGGTTCCTGGCCCTTAATTAATTATGTTGAGCATATATCTTAGTGGATACGACGAGAGCTTCATGAAAGGGTCCGTCCCCTGACCGTAGAGCCTGCTCATGACAACCTATGTACTGCAAAGTGTTCATGGACAATATATTTTCATTGTATTTGCTGTATCGTGATACTCATGTCGATGCACGGAGCTGTGCTGCTGCCTAGTGTGATATTCCCTGTGTACGGATAACGTGTGTGCTTACAAGTGCGTGTTTGTGATGTAGCTGTCTACAGTGGACTCCCGATTGTCCGGCTACCGATAATCCGATTCTCCAGGTATCATATCGGTTTTCACGAGTAATCAAACTTGTCACCAAACTTGATCTAGTTGTCGCTGTAATGATGTTGGAATGATTGATGAAGTTATCTGATGGATCCAAACTTGGCATGTACAATCCTAGAAAGACAAATGCTCACCGCCGAAATAGAACGGCTCGTACGTAATTCCAGACAAAGCAGACATTTTGCTATCAGTCAAAAAGGTTCAAAGCTTACAAGTCTTTTCTTATCTTTTTATGGAACGACCAATATCTATGCTGCGTCCCAGTGTTCGTACAATTGTCGTAGTCTGAAATGAGACAATTTGAAACAAACAGAAAAGAAATATCCTACAACAACCAGAGTTAATATATTACCAGTGATAGCTTTCTTTTTGGATGGTCACAGTATTAAAACTCACCATACTGCTCACTTTGAAGACAGGTAGCATTATTCCTGAACCATTCTCAACTCATTGTATTAATTGAATACTACTTAACGGCGTTTCCTTCGTGGCATGGACACTCTGATCACCATTGACCATTGCACCTGGTAACACTTTGTATCAATTACTGTAAAATGTGTCAGACGAATATGCAAGCGTAAAGCCGAGCTGTACTGCCAACCCACCTATCTGTCTCTTCGATTATTGATGAGTACAATAATTTCTCTGCGATTATTGATGTGTACAATCATTTCTCTGCGATTATTGATGTGTAAAATCATTTAAATTATATGCATACCGTTGTGCTGTTTTAATTGTTTTTTCGGATTCAATGTGCTACATTTTGTTTGAAGCCAGGCAGTGATGGAATCAACGCTGGTGTATTTCAAGGTATTCCAATCAGAGGTCGTGCTGGGATGTTACACGAGAACAGACAGGCGCCTCGTTGCTCCAGACTCTAACACTGGAGTATAATCCGGCACTCTACATTACACACTGTTTTAACAACAGCAGCATTGTGTTGGTAGATTTGCTTCACGTGGTAATTAGGTTATCCGATGTTAAATAGCCAATTAAACTGCAATGTGTTTTTCGTTGTATGGTATAATATGTGTTCTTCATCGTGCGATTCTATTAACCGACGTTAGTCGACATCACGTCATCAGTGAGCGTTTCCAAGAAGAAAAAAGTTTATACTTTAGGCACGTCCATAGTGTGTATTGATTGTGAGGAACGCTTGGAGATTGGACTGTTGATGTTGATGATTGAATTTTCATCGCAATAAGAAATTGCAAAAACTTGATACTGGGTACTGGGATGCTTATATTATGATCTCATTGATCCTCTCGTAGATAGCGATGTACTGAACGTCATGTCATATCTTCTAGACAACCCTAGATAAGGCTTCTCGTTGCTTTATGGAGGGAGTTTGGGGGAAATCGAGAAGTAACGTCCTTGTAACTATGTTTCTAAGGGGAAGTGGCTATCCTTAAGCATTAGAAATGACTCAAACATGTTCCCGAGAGGTAGAGAAAAGCCATAGAATGTCTCGATGGAGAGATGAAGTGGTAATTTAAGCATAGGGCTAAATTACTCAGACGTCTTAGGAGTGTAGTGACAATCCTAAATAGCTACGGGTGCATTACTCAAACTCGAAGGGGTGACAAACCTAGAAGTACATTACTCAATTTGGAAACTCATTTACCGACGAATACATTAAATCGTACAGGTAATTAATAGAAATGTGTATAAAAGTATAGTCTTGTTAATTAGAAGGTTAGGTTATTAATATCAACATTGTAACCGGCAAAGTAAAAACAGACATATATCTAGTTGAGAAATTGACAACATGTGCGATATCTTTGTTTGCAATTAACTAACTGTCCATCATCTGTGTTTGCACTCCCCTATTATCTGTCCCCGGCGGTAGTCATTAACCCTCAGTTCCATTAATACTAGTACGTCTCCAGGGACACTGGCAACTGGAGAACCTCCGACGATCTTACACCGGAAGTAGGCACCGGATATACCCACGTCCACAACACCGCCGCTTCCGCTGTGCATTAGGATCCATTAAAGCAAGGACACGTGTGTATAATCCAGGCATTCCATTATGTAAAAGACATGCACCGTTTTACGAAGCCATTGTATCTTTACAGTCAGTGTACACAGCATGTTTTATAGAAAGGGCAGAATGGCTTATGCTATGGTAAATCTATTTAAACTGATAATCCCTGGATGCGTGCTATGGTGTTGAAGTATACCTGTACGTCAGATGCGTTCCACTGGTATTAGATTACCGGCTGCCAAGTCGTGAAGCGCAGTAATTTGTATTAATTAATACCGTGATTATATCATTATCTTAAGTGATGGGTGTTCCTAATCTCATCTGCATGACCAGACTACGTGGAAATATTGTATTAGATATGTAGCAATGTTATGAAGTAAAGCCACGCGTATCTTTGCACCACATGTGGGAAACAGTTTGTTCTATTTCTGTACAATGATTCAAGTTACTAGTATACCAGGTTATTTGTTAGTGTTTACCTATGCCTAGCTACGCTTGATTGCGGCTTAACTGTTCATTCATTTGCTATGCGTTCATGTCCTGTAAAGCCACGATCACTCAAATACACGTGTACGAGAACAGAGAAAAACATACACGTTAAAGATACCATAACTATGTTCTATCTAGATCAATCTCAGTGGGTGTACTAATATTCTGTGAAACGCTTCGTAAAACATTACAATGATTGGGAATTAAAGGTAGAACGTCCAAGAACAAAATTCATGGGAATTAGAAATATAATCATTGTACGTTATAATCATTTTTGTTCCACGTGGCAGTACCTTATTTACTTATGTTTATTTATATATATATATGATCTTTCACAATATTCTCTTTCTATTTAGACCATAATACGCACATGCTGTATTTTATACAATCCAATAATTAAAACCCGTGTTATTAATTGAATTACGATAGCACTTTTAAATGCTCAGAAGAAAACATCAAAGCATAACTTGACAACGTATCTTGTCAATCATTGCAGACTGGCTGGCGGTGTGCGTCTGGCTGAGAGAATACATAAACACGGCTGATATATCCATCAGCAACATTCATTCCATCTGAACGAGTTCTCTTAGAAACACTGGAGATCCTGTTTAGGTTAAAGTAATAGATCAATATGAAGGATAAGCCCCAAAAATGCCAATGCATATTTCAGAAGTATAACAACAACAATAACACGACTGATTGTACATAATATACTCGCAATTAGTATCCCGTTCATTACAAGGTTGTAATTGATGTGCAAAGCCGCAGATCGTTGGTAGTAGGCTATGAATGCGACAGTCCAATAAAGCGGGATCCAGACGACGGATATTGCATTGCCATACAACCGTGCATTATATCTTGTTTTTAAGAGTGACACTTTCACGATTTCGCTCATGATTATATGGTAGTTTATGAGTTATTGTCAGGAGGAAATGTACATAACATGTCACTTGTTCATATTGGTTCGTCTGCCATAATGTCCTTTCAAGTAGTTAGGGGGTAACACAATTACCATCAATATTTACAGCATATTATGTTTTCTACATGTACACAAATAGTACTCTCTTTATTGCGATCGCTTCAAACTGTCAAAAAAACATTAGGAAAAACGAACCATGCTTTTTCATTTTATTATACTTGCATCACATTTTTCAAATCCAGGCATGCATTAGTTATGGTTTATATACCCGTAAATACCAAACGTAGTATACTAGTATTACCTGCAGTAAACTAGCTTGCAACATCTCTAGTATACTACTTGCAGTAGTGTGCGCGTGTGTGTGTGTGTATATCTCTATCTAGTATACTACTTGCAGTAGTGTGTGTGTGTGTGTGTGTGTGTGTGTATATCTATATCTAGTATACTACTTGCAGTAGTGTGTGTGTGCGCGTGTGCGCGCGTGCGTGAGTGCGTATAT